>JAPDSC010094802.1:0-85021 GCA_026290005.1 Latrodectus geometricus | reverse complement strand
ACACAATGTAGGTTTCGCTACTGGCGCCTGCTTTGTCTGAATGCGGTGAAAAGCTAATCATTTGCATATCACAGCACCTTCTCCCTTTCGTATAAATTTCACGTCTGTAGCATGTCGCCTTCTTGGTGTAGCAATTTTAATGGCCAGTAGTGTATTTTTCAATAAATGAATATTTTCAATTGTGTCTAATTATAATACTATAGATCAGAGGTGGCCAAACTTTTGGGATCCGGGGTCTACTCCACATTTAAAAAATCGAAGGCGGTCTACCAATGGCAGATCTAAATTAATGTACAGATTTATTTTCGGTAACTAAAAAAAATGGTAAATTATGTAATTTTTCTAAAAAAAACTTAATATTAATATTCACAAAATAAAAATTTACTGTTCAAAGTAATCAAAGAATTCATATATCAAAAACTGGCCATTCTTTTCACTTCGTTTAGTTAAAATTTAGCGCTGTAATCTGCGACAAGTTTATCATATTGTGGCCGGTAAGAGCTTATTGCAATGCATAAACACGAAATTAAATGTTTCTGTGTTATATGTGACCAATGTTTTTTTTTTCCCCCCGTAGTTGAAAAAGCAGATTCTCAAAGATACCTCGATCCAAAGAATGATTTCAAATACAAAAGCAATTTGTAAATATCTGGAAACGTTTTCTCAGACATTAATTTCCAAAAAGCAGTATCCCTAAATATGCTCTGGATCTAAGAAATAGAGAGAGATCGCATCTTAATTTAATAATTCCTTTTTCATTCTTGACTGATGTGATATCTATTAAATGACATTTTCATTAAATGTAAATATCATAAAATTGAGTATTTTTTTCAACCTAATTAAGTTGGCGAATCTTCTTACAAATTCTTCAAACAAAACAAGTAAATCTTCGAAGTCTCGGTTTGGATTATGGATGCACTCTTCTTCTATGTTTTTGAAGTTTCTCAATTCATGTTTTCTTAATTGAGATCCATACCTTCTATAGTTTTTTTTTTTTTTTTGAATGTTTTAATCGCGCTTATCATGTTCGTTTTAGGTTTTAAATCGTAAACCTTTAATCATAAATCTTTAATTTGTAAATCTTTGCCCTGTTTGTTTTGGGTTTTAAAGTGTAGACTGTAGTAAATTCTTATTTTAAATAATTTATTGATTCTATGTCATAAGTAATAAATTAAATTGTTTATATCCGAGGTCATTATCGGGATGGTCGCGTGAACTACCTAAAATGTCTTCGTGGTCTACCAGTCGACCGCGGTCGACGTCTTGGCCACCCCTGCTATAGATAATCAATACAAAAATGTTTATATTTTTTCAAATTAAAAGTACTTTTGAATTAAAGCTGTATTTCAATTTAAGTGTTACAGTTTGTTTTAACATTAAGGAAATGCATTTTGTTATAAATACGATATAAAAATTCTAATATTAAATTTTTCATATCACTGTTTTAGTAACAAATAACAGGGTAAACAACTTTAAAATTTCCTATTCTTATAAGTTTTACTTTTTTTTTCTAATAAAAAAAATAAATATCAAGTAAAGCAAAATTCTTTTATCGTTAAATGGCGAACTAATTCATTAAGTTATTTATTTTTTAAAAGTTACTTTAACAAATCAAATATTAATTTCTAAAAATAAAAATAATTTTAGTTTATTAAAATTAATGAGATATTTTTTACCGTTATTATGAAAAGAAACTAGACATTTGAGAGTATCGCATACAAATTTTGCTTCTTTTGCCAATATATCAGCGATGGCGAAAATTTCAATAGGTCTTCTTCCGATGACTCATAATTCAAGCGCTTAGGCCTTGTGGTGTTAGCCAACGCTTAGAGGGTGTTGCATACTTTCGTTATTGTGAATTCGGAGAGAATCTGATTACCGGTAAATTCATTCTCGTTTTCTACCAGACATACGTTGGATTTTGAATAACATCGCTGGGAACCGAACGGCGTTCTCTCCTTGGTTCGGCTTGGGAGGGTGTGGCTAATAGGTGGCGAATGTAGAATAAATTAATTACTGGAAGTAACTGGTATTTTGGAAAAAAGTATGCATAATTTCTGTTATTTTAAAATACTAGTTATAAAATACTCATAGCAGATACTTTTCTCTATATATCTTTTCTTTTGATCTTCAAATGTAAATAAAGCAATCCCATGTGTGAATCTAAAAAGGTTTTGAAAATTAACTAAAGAAATGATTTATAGAAATCTATAATTTTGTACAAATTTGTTTTCATTTGGGATAAAATTTGTTCTCTAGAACAAATTCCTTTAAAATGTTTGCAAATGTTCGGCACCGTAATTTTAAGTTGATGAAATTTTTACTTCAAAATTATGAGCGAAGTTCACTTATACCGGAAAATATATCAATAAGATATTTTACATGTTTCTTAAAAAGTAATTTTAAAGCTCATAATATAGGTAATGTTTATATTAATTTAACTTGTAATTAGATAACTCTTATCGACTTCCTTGTATTTTCAATGCTTTTTTAATAATTTTTTTCAGTTTGTAGGATAATTCCTCTAAGTTTCACTCACAGAACCCTTTTCACATCATCCATTTCTAATGCTAAAGATTATTATAAAATTCTTGGTGTACCAAGAAATGCTAGTCAGAAAGAAATTAAAAAAGCTTATTATGAAGTAAGTTCTATTTTAATTTCTATTAATGTAAATATAGTACCTACATTACAAAAGTCTGAATATTGAGATGACATATCAAGTTTGGATTGATAAACATTATATATAATTGCAGTGCTTCAAATGTTTTGATAAATAAGCTGTCATAATCCCACAATGTTTATTTTAGTCTGGTCACACCATAACTCTGGTGAAGTCAGAAAAATTTCTGATTGTTTGTATTGATTAATTCCCAGTGAACGGTACGCTCCTTGTAAGGTACGCATATATACAATGGTATGCATATATACAATTATTAATTAATTGTATATAATATTGTAAAAAATTATATTATTTGTATAAAATAATATAATTTTATATTATATAATTATATTAATTGTATATAAATAGCGTACCGTACACTGGGATACAGCCGTTTGTATTTACGGTACTTACGTATTATCGCAACCAGGTTGGCGCGATTTATAAGTTTGAGTTAGAAAGTATGATAAGACAGGATTTTCAATACATAAATTGGTCTTTATTACAACAGATGGAGCTCCAGCAATGGTCGGGAATTAAACTGGTTTTATTACCTTATGCAATAATGATGAGGAAATTCCCAGTTTTACCAGCTATCATTGCATTATCCTTCAGCAGGTATGTTCAAAAACAGTAAAGTCTAATGGTATAGTGCAAATTGCTTTTAAAATCATCAATTCAGTTTGTTCAAGAAGTCTTTAGAGACGAAAATTTCGGGCGCTTTTGGAAGAAACTGAATTATAGTACAGAGATCTCTTATTGCACACAGATGTGAGGTGGCTAAGCTGTGGTGCTTTTTTAAAAAGATTTCTATAAGAAATTTTCTACAAATAAAAGGAGAGCACATTACTGAATTGGTAGATGGGAATTGGCTCATAGCTTTTCTCTGGTATATCACTGCAAAACTTAACGATATAAAGCTAAATTGACAAGGAAAGAATAAATGTTTAACAGACATGATGAGTGCAATTAAAACTTTCAAAGAAATGATAAAAAGGTATGTGTCTCAATTAAGGAAACATGAATTGAGAAACTTCAAAAACATGGAGGAAGAGTGCATCCATAATCTAAACCGAGACTTCGAAGATTTCGCTAAACACTTAGATGTTTTGTTTGAAGAATTTAAAAGAAGATTCATTGGCTTATTTAGGTTGGAAGAAATACTCAATTTTATGATATTTCCATTTAATAAAAATGTCAACATTGATGGAGTATTTGAAAAAGTAGGACATTTAATAGATACCACTTCAGTCACGGTCGCGGAAGAAATTATTAAATTAGGATGCGATATATTTCTTAAATCCAGAGCATCCAGCGATACTGATTTTTGGAAATTAATTTTTGAGGAAACGTTTCCAAATATTTACAAATTGATTTTGTATTTAAAATCATACTTTTGATCGACGTATCTTTGCGAATCTGCTTTTTCAACCATGAAAGCCATAAAAACTAAACATCGGCTGCATTTAACAGTTGAACATACAATTTCGTGTTTATGAATTGCAATAAGCTCATATCAGCCACAATATGATAAACTTGTCGCAGATATACAGTGTCAAATTTCATCTAAACAAACTGAATTGGATGGTCAATTTTTATGTATATAAATACTTTGATTATTTTCATCAGTAAATTTTTAGTTTGTAAATACTAAGATTTTTTTTTTAGCTTAAGAAAAATGAAATAATATAACATTTTTTCTGTTATGGAAAATAAATATGTAAACATATACGTTATTTCTGCCATGGGTATACCTCCTTCGATTTTTTAAATGTGGATTAGACCACGGATCCCAAAAGTTTGGCCATCGGTATATACCGTATACTTAAATTTAGTTATCAGTTTTATCAAATGTAAAAAAATATTTTGTATATTAAAAGTTTTTTTTTTTTGAAAGGATGCTGCTGTAAACTTAAATTTTTTATTTAATAATTTTATGATAGTAATGTCAGTCTCTGCTGACAGAAATAAGAATAATTGCTTACAGAATTAAACAAAATAATTCATTAGTTTTTCTAAGTATATAAATAGCTTATAAAAAAATTCTCATGAAATTTAGAAAATGCTTTATCTTAAGAAATATGTGTGTGAGAGTATTTTTGCTGCATTTACATTTTTTAGTTGTATCTCAAAGAATCATATTTTTATTAATTTAATTAATTAGCTCTAAGTATATATATCTCAAAACATGAAATTTTGTTTTTCCTTCATTGTTTTATATGTATAATTTATAGGCTAAAATGAATATACACCAATGCTTCTCATATAACATGTAAAATTGATTTATGTTTGGGTACATTTCCTTTATATCATCTTTATTATAGCTTGTATTTATTTGTAAGGATTTTTTATTCCAAACAAAGTTTTACAATAAATGTGTTTTGGGTATTGATATGAGAGAGTTGAAAAATTTGTGTGTAAGCTTTAAAAATTAAGTGTTACTAGTATGAAGATTAAAGTTAAGTGCTTTTTATATCAGGACAAAAAAGTGGATAAAAAAAGTATTGAAATAGTTCGACATTAAACATTTGATGGTTTGATCTTGAACTATGATATGTAACAAATTGATTAATCTCAGTGAAATGTAAAAGCTTCTTTTACCATGGTTGAATACAGGAGTAATTAATTTTTTATAGCTATCTTTTGTATTTCTTACACTTTACTACTAAGAAACACTTTTGTATTTCTTAGTAGTACAATTGCCTAATCACCTCCTTGTTCCTCTTCTGTTATTCTTTTAGTAATAGTTATTTTTGAAGTAGAAAATGTGCCAGTTGAATGTTCTGCTACAAGGGAGGGGGCATTATGGGTTGGATTGACAATGACAGGTGTGATTTGTGTAAAATTAATGGATCAAACTAACTTTGTTTTAAAACTATTTTGTAGTTTCTTAGAAAAGAATAAATCATGGAATCCTTATATGATTTCAAAATTGTATTAAAGATTATTTTAATTCTATTAAAGATAGAATCTATTTGTTTTTTTTATTTATTACCAAATAAACAAAATTACTGTCAAGAGTTAATTTGCTTTTGTTACTCTTATGGTATTATACCTCTATTGTGAATGCAGGTTTCCTAAACATAATTTAATGCTAGAATTTAAATTTGAAAATTACTGTGTCATTGATTCACTAATCTTTTAAATTTACTGAATCAATAAAGATGCCAACAGTATTATAATTAATTAGCAAAGATCTGTAGTTTGGGCAATTTTTTTTTTAAAATTCTCAATAAATTAATAGAAAAGAACCTTGTGAACAAATTTATTAGCTTCAAATGTACCAATATTCATGTTTTAATAAATAATATAAAAAAAATTAAACACTTAAATCATGTCTATTGAAGCTATGGAATTATTCAATGTTCTTGAAATAATTATGATTAATAACGAACTTTATTTATATCTAAAACATTCATACAAATAATATTTAATTTTACAAAATATAAATAATATTTAATTTTACAAATATTAATTTTTATCATTTAAAAATCTTTTTGAAAAATATGTATGTTTGAAGATCTATTCAATTGTATAGAATATTTTTTTTTACTCAATGTTCACATATCCTGAAAAATATGTGATTTCCTGAAAATTTTTGGACTTTATTTCTAAAAGAATTGTATACTTTATTTATAATTAGTTTAAAGTTATGTAATTTTATAATTGCAACTCAATGATAAATTTTTCATGTGCACTTTAGTATATTTACTTTTTGTATAATTTATGAATTGTGTTTTATTATTATTTTTTTTTCTTATATATTTAAAATACAATGCACTTAATAATGGTTTATCATTATTAATTTATCTAGAAGTTTTCTTAGCTTATAAGAAATAGTTTGATTCACACAGTCAAGGTTGTGGTTTATTAGAATGCTCTTATCAGATTATCACAATGAAACTCTAACTTAAAATTCTAGAATCTTACCTACTGTGAAAATGCTTGTTAGGTGCGGATTGCTGCCAGCTTATGTAGTTTAGCTATATAATGTCTGGTTGTTGCTACATTTCACATGAACTAAAAAATATTTATGGATACAAAATGATTTATATATTGACTGAAATATTTCTTTTTAAAAAACTTAATAATCAACTCTTTAATATCCAATTTTTTAAGAATCTATTTCCATTTGTTTTAAATTTAGTTTGATTTTGTCAATCATGACTATTATTTAATTTTTTGAATTGTGCAATTATTTGGATTTATAAGGATTAAGAGAAAACTGCTTAAAGAAAATCTCAAAATAATTTTAAATACATTTAATTGTAAGCTTTTAAACAGCCATGAGTTTTAGAAATGCAATCCATGTAGTTTCAGTTTATGCAGTTACATTTTATTGGAAATATTGCTTGATAAAACTTGATTTTAATTTGAATAATCGTTTTAAAACTATAATGGCAATATACATTTCACAAACTTTTTATCTTTTATTACAAAAGTAGAATAATTTTTAAGAAATCTGTCCAATTTACTGAGGCAATCAATTGTTGATTAATTCAGAAACTGTATGAATATGTAAATTATGATCAGTAATTATGAAAAGTGATGTCATATTGTGAGTTTAGATGTAAATCACATAATTTTGCATCCTTATGCAATTCAAATTTTAAAAACAGGTTCTTATATAATGACATTGAGAAAGGATGTATCTGTGCGTGATGTAGAAATGGCTAATAACAATTTTCTTTTTATCTTGTCTAAATAAGTCATCACTAATCATTGGAATAGTTGGTTATTGATATGTGGTGCAAGAATTCAAATTATCATTGTAAGTATTAGATTTAAAACATTTCAAAGTAATAAAATTAAATTTATACAAGGAAGGATTATGTGTTACTGATCTGTATTAAGCAAATTTTAACTGCCATAGTTTTCTAAAGAAATGCATGTTCCAATTGAAAAACTGTATTTAGTGTTCACAAACACTGATATTAGTTTAAAACTTTGTTTTCATTTAAAAAAAAAAAGTTTTTACTTCTAAAATAGCAGCTGTGAAAAATGCAAGTAGGCTCTTAGGAGGTCAATTGGCAAATATTTTTATAGTTACAAGATATTTGTTTGGAATTATATTTAGGTTCATTGACTTATAAATAAAAAATTTGTAATTTAATTTTCTTAAGTATGTGTACATGTATTGCTCAGTTCCAACCATTTCTAATAGCACGAAGAAACTTTAAAAAAAGAATTTTAAGTAGAACAGTAGTAGCATAGGTAATGATATAATAGATATATCATCACCAACTTATATAATGTACTTCCAAATAAAAATGTCTGAATTAGTGTTTAAAATGGTAGGAACCAATGTCAAGTCTCTATGTAACTAACAGTTTGGACTATGCACACACAAAGTATAAGTTATTTTTGTCTGTGCTTTATTTTTATAGTGATTAATAATAAGTAATTATCTTTTATTTAGTTAGCAAAGAAAAATCATCCAGATATTAATAAAGGAGATCCTGGTGCTGAAGCAAAATTTCAAGAAGTTTCAGAGGCATATGAGGTAAGATGGCTTAACTATGTTTTTAGATGCCTATTTTCTTAACAGAAGAAAATATATTAGCTGTTTATTTAGAAATTCACAGATATTTTAGTAAATGTGGAGAAATTGCTTCGGATTATTTTTGTAAAGGAAATTTATGTAATTTTTAAGAGAATGTAGTGCTAGAAATGAAAAAAAGTTTCTATTGCTGACTTTGCTGAATTCATTAAATAAACAGTGTTAGTTTGAGTATGAAATCATACTATGACCAGAAAGATGATAAAAGGTATTGGGCTAGAATCGACAATGTACAATTCAATAAAATATTTATTCGCTATGTTTTTCATTTTCATATAAAATTAAATAACTTTCCAAACAAACCAATACAATAATTATTAAGAAGAGTATTAGTAGATGACCTCATTATTTTAATGATGACTCCCTCAAACAAATAGCCACAGTTGCAAATTGAGAAATCCCACATGTCCTTAGAAACTAGAATATTTTTTACTAAATACTAACTTGTGTTGATTTAAAACTTTCAAAAATGTATACTCATACTCTTCAGAAATTGATTTTAATGTTAAAATGTAAATATGAATTACAATGTTGCTTACAAACTCTGATGGGTAAAGTAAACCACTTCTTTCATATTTTTTTGTATAAAACAACAATCTAAATCTACATCAACACTCATCATTTTTTCAGTTATTATCTTTTTACAACACTCAATACATTTTATGAATGATATGAGAACAATATCCTGCAAAATGTGTTATGAGAGGCAGAGAGTCTGTTACATTATCTAAATCAGAATCTGCAACTTCTATATTCTGAAATATTTCATTAGAATCCTGCTGTGACATTTCCCTATCAACAAAAACAGGATTCTCAAGCATATTTACATCAAAACTCCCTAAACTATGAGACTCCAGTTTTAACTCTTTGCTTAAGCAAAGTTTATTTTTAGTTTGTAAAGTTTCCTAATAGATACATGATATTGATCACCAGACATGCTTTTGTATTGGCCAAAACAAAATTCAAGTTTGTCAGTTTGAATCTTTCTTAGCAATAAATAATTCATAATTAACTGAACAATATTAACCTTTAAAAAAGCTTGGGAAGTATGTCATAAAGCAGAATATGTATTTCTTGGGTTAATTTGCATTCATAACTATTATGAACACTATTATTTGCATCCATACTTTTTTCCAATTATCTTACCAACTTATAAATTTAAGTAAAAATTCTTCTTAGCATCGTCAAATTCATTTGTAATGAGTTCATACATGGGATTTAGTTTAAATTTTCCTTTAGAGATTGATTTAACATTAACCATATCCCACCACTTACAAAATATTTCAATATAATAAGGTGTTTCATTATAATGTACAAGGTTAGATTTTTTTTTTTTTCTAATTCTTTCATGCATTGAATCAAATTGCCATTGAAAATTTTTACAGCCAGGTTAAAATTCTGGCACTCTAAATTTATAGGCTAAAGAACTTTTCCTGTCAAACCAAAGGCAAATTTCAACAATCACGAGGATTCATTATCATATATCTTTTGTTAAAAAGGTGACAGAAGCATAAAAATCTTTTTCTTCCCCGAATAGAGGATAATAAGTAAAAAAAAAAATTTTTTTTTTTGATTGATCCAGTTGTTTTTTACAAATTTCATAAGATGCGCTGAATCAATTACATTAAAAAATGGCCTTGGTGGATCTGCTGGATGTTTATATTGAATTTGAAAATTAGGTAAGTCATTGAAATTAGATCTAGTTTTACAGTTTATTGAGTTATTATCAGTCACTATTTCCATTAACTTTAAAGCCTTTATCTTCTAAATCTAAAACAATTTTTTTAATTAAATCAAATAACTCAACTATAATAGGATTCACTGGGAAAATGTGAATCACATCTTTAAAAGCTGAAGAAATACTGCCTAACGTGAAAACTTGAACACTTGTGGCCAATTTTGAATTATCAGAAGAGTTTCCAACTATGTTTTATCCTTTATAATCCAAATTTGTTTTATATGTATTTCATCCAGCATTAAAAGTATGATTTTAATAAAAACTACACTTTTAATTCTGGATTAGTTTTGTTGTTGGATGAAATAGTTAGTTTAGAGATTATCTATATGGCATATAAAATGAGATATTTACTTTGTTCTCAAATATTGGGGTTGTTTATATAAACTTATTGAACTTACTTTTCTAATGGTGTTTGAATTCGGCAATATCAAATCATTGGAATTTCTGATTAATTTATAAGCTTGGGGGGTTATATGTGAAGTAAAAGAAGTGAAAATTAACATACTGGGAGAATAACAGTGTTTTACTGGTACTAATTTTAAAAGATTAAGCTGTTTATAAAAATTTAATTAAAAATTTACATTTATCTTCAAAATTTATGCTGTTTTGTAAAATTTGCATAGCTATATCCAAATTATCAATTAAATTATTATTTCTTACAGTTTTTGAGTTTTAAAAATTAAGTATCTCAAAATTAATTACTTTTAGGGGTAACTTTACTCCCTTGTACTTTAAAAAATTCTGTGAGTTATAAGAAATTGAAAGATTAAACTTTTCATTGATATATGTAATACTAGGAATAGTATTATTTACGTCAATATATTTAAAAACATAATGTGGTTTACTTTTTCATCTTTATTTCAATGTGCAGAAATTTCATTCAAATTTAAACAATTTTTTTTAACTCAGAAAAATTAACAAATCCAAATTACTAATCATAGCACTCTTTATTTGATATGGTGTTTACTGTTATTAATATGTTGCTCTTTCAACAACCATTTTCTTTCATCAGGATCACTACACACACTTTTAATGTTGGCAGACAAATATGAAGGACAATTGGGAAATATTGATTGTCCTACAGCTTCCTCCAATCTTGATTTCTTTAATTTGGCCATTAAATTTTCATCAGTTTCTTCATTATAAAATAATGTGATGAATTTGATATCTCCTTAAACAAAAGTTTTGCACAAACTTGATATACAAATTGCAATAAAATTAGTTTGATCCAAGCACATAAATATATTTTTAAAAAACATACAGAAAATTTATCACATTACATCATTTAATTTTTTTATATTTTTTTTATGAATTAACATTAAATTTTAACTGTTGTTCATGCTACTATTGCTAATAATAGTATGTACCAATAACAGCATTTATCTCTTGGTTAAGAAATGTTAATAGACATTTTTCTAAATGTGAAAGTTTTTTATAATAAATTACCTTTGTATTTTTAGTTACATTAAGATCCTTTTTTGGGTTTTACTTTTATCCATTTTTGTTTCAGCTGTTCATTTTTTGGAAATCCAAATACATGGACTTTATTTTCTGCATTATAATTACCCAATTAATAACACAAAAAAAGTTCAGCATCTGAAAAAATAGTTGGAAAATATTAATATAAATTGAAAAAAAAACTTTTTATATAAATTCTTCTTTTATACAAAAGTAAAATGAATAGTAATTATTATATATTCTATTTTTTTCATTATAGAAGATTTTTCATAGCTTTCTATTAATATTACAATATTTACATTAAATTGAATAGAAATTTATTTTTCTTAAATTTATTATACACTCTTTTATACTTATACATTTGTTACTGATTTCTAAAACTTCATAATTGGAGAATTTAAAAAATATTTTTGTAATGAGTTCGGAGTTACTGTGATCAACTAATAATCTTTCATAAAATTTTAAAATCTTTTCAACTGAAAATTTTTAAATTCATAAATTGTAAATGAAATTAGCAAGCTTGAATACTGCTATTTAATTAGTGAAAAGACTTGATGTATTATACAATATGATAACTATACAGAAATTAAAAAATCATATCTTTAGTTTCAAAACATGAGATTAGAACAATAACTTTTCAAACTATTATTACACTTTAATATAAACTTCTTAACATAAAAAAGCAATTGAATAAAATCTTTAGTATTTATAATCTAATAGCCAAACTAAAATATGCAATGAATTAACATTGGAATATGTGTTTGTAATCTACTTTTTGATAACAGTACATGTAAAGCTTAGCAATTATGATAAATGGTATACAAGTTTTGAAAAATTAAAGTATGAACAATAAACATTTTACCACTCACCTTCAATGGAATTCTTTGCTTGTGAAAAGCTATTACCAGTTCAGTATATTATTTTAGCATTCAAGATTTTCACCCATGTTGATTGAGGTGTAAACACTCATCAGCTGTTCTGTGCATCTTCCCAAATGTGATGACTCATCCAACTCATTCTCTTCATTAAGCAGGCCTATAGTCTCGAAGGTCATAGTTCTGCCACGATACAGCTGCACTGCTATTTTCAGATGCAAAGACATTCAATTTCTGTAAGAAAAGGGAAATCATATTGCGTTTAGGATATTTTGTGTTTGTTAAAGCTATATATGTTTGTGGAAGAAAAATAAAACCACAGTAATCTATATGCCTAAGAATAAATGTACATAAAATAATAGCAAAATGTACTGTATGGGAAAAATATTACAAACTGTGTCCTAGAATGTCACCCAAAGGCATAATTGTAAAAAAAGAACTAATTTCAAGCTCATTACATTAGAAATGTGAAAATACTAGCATGGGCAATGTTGCCCTTGCTAGACTGTTTACTTTAGGCATTTTTGATACTAAGGAATTAGCCTCAGTTTCTTAAAGAGTGTTTCTTACTTCATAAAGAAAGGGTAGATTCTATTAGATGGAGCTTTGTTATTTTGGTGTTAGAACTTGCTACAAAGTGCTTTCAGCAGAGATGCCTTCAGTTGAATCTAATACAGGAAAAAAGGAAATATGTATTATGATATATATTTAAAATGTAGGCAGTTGAAATAAAAGTGTAAATAAATTGAAAATTTTTTTTCATCTTGTAGGTTCTAAGTGATGAAAGAAAACGACAACAATATGATAATTGGGGAACTACTGGTGATTTCTCAGGAGCTGGATCATCTGCTGGGGGATTTCAGGGTTTTGGGTCATCTATTGACCCTGAAGAATTATTCAGAAATATTTTCCAAGGTTTTAGAACTGGTTTTCCTGAATCTGATTATGCAGAATCTCAGTATGGATTCGGTTCTCATGAAGTAAGGACTCATTTTTTTAATTTTAATTTAAATATATTTATTCATTCATTCAGTTTATATGACAAATTTTAAATATCTGTATTCTTTTATGAAAAATCTTGTAATTCATGTATTTCTGGAAGTAAAATTTTTGGAAATTAAAAAATTCCGCAAGGTTCTTTTGAGTCTTGAAATTTTACTAAACTCTTTTGTAAATTTTGTAGTAATTTTTCATAGATTCCAATTTTTTTTTTAATTAAAAACCAGAATATATTTATATAGCAAGGTTTTCCAAAAGAAAAAAATTAAAAAAAAAAATCATTTTTGCTCTAAGTAGATTTTTTGGATTGTTTTCTAATAACAATTCAATATTTGTAGGTTTAAGTTAGCAAATTATAAGTCATTTCCAATCGTAAGCATGGAACAATAAAACACAAAATTATTGAGTACTTGTTTGATTAACATTAAATGGGACAGGAAAATTGCAAATATGATAAATGAAAGATAAAGAATTGTGTAAAAGATGAAACCAACATTGAATTAACTATAAAGTACACATTATAATTAAAACAGTTAATCAAACTTATTAATGTTTTTGATTTTGTCTTCCACAAGCATAAAAATTTACAGCATTTAACTTTTCTATAAGGTTATCCTCTGTATCAAATAGTCTCCATCACTCATGCTAAGTAGTTCTAAGTCTGAAAATGCCTGAATTGAAACATAATCTGAAAAAAAAATTTCAGATTTGGACTGTATGCACAAGCAAGTTTTTTTGTACATGCAGTCCCGTTATTTAACAGTTAGTCATCAGTGATAATGGGTTTCTTTTCCTCCAATATTATTTTCATGTGAACTTCGAGGTTTTATTTACATGTTTCTGATTAGCTTTGTGCAATGATTTCAAACTGTTTAGTGGCTGATTTTTAGTTTCTGGATTGCTAACATGCTGGTCAACTTTGAACACTTTTTTGATTTTATCGATATTTTTGATTACGGGTCTACTTGTGTGAGATGCATCTTTAACATCAAATATACCTGAATGGAATCAATGAAATTAAAATTACACATAATAGGCTGTTTACAGTATTAGGACCATATACACCATTCCCAATTTTTAACTGCCTGATTGTATTTTTGCTTTTATCAGAGAAAAACTGTGAATGTACTGTTTTTCTCTTTGTTGACTTACACTTTTATCATGCAATATTTTATAATTGAATCGACCTTTTATAAAAACATCAAAATATTTTTTTTAGTCAACCAACCAATGAGCATAAATCTGAAATTTTAAGATTGATACTGAATGAGATATCGAACACTATAGTCATTGACCAAAAAAATAATGGATTTCTTTTCCCCCTACCTAATATTAGTATTTGTACAGCTCCTGAAAATTCATTATTTTGTTCAATGCCCCTGTTTTTTATGTTTTATTGAAATATTTATTGTAGCTGTATGATGTTGAATTGACTTGACTCAATATTATTTCAAAGGAGCGAGACAAATGTACTGCATCATGACTTGATATGGTTAAGAAAAATTTGTTTTATATATAATCATCTCAAATTGTATTAGTTAGAGTAATAATATAAATTTGACATGTAAATGCGGACAACTTAAAAATTTAACTTATTTCATTAAATATACTTGGAATTTATTTTCAAAGTATGAATAAAACTTGCCAATTATTATTATAATAATAGCTAATTATTTAAAAAATATTGAATTTTTTAAAAAAATTTTTCAACTTTTTAATATTTTTTAATATATTAATGTAAAAAAGTAATTTATAAAAACATGACTGATTTCATGCATTGTAGAATTTTTTTCAGACTTCTATGAATCTAACATTTGAACAAGCTGCTCGTGGTATAAATAAAGATGTCTCAATTAGTATATCTGATACTTGTCCAACATGTAATGGTTCTCGCTGCCAGCCTGGGAGTAAGCCTACTAAATGCCCCCATTGTAATGGAACTGGAATGGTACATTTATATTTACAAATTTTTGTAAATAATATTAAAAAACTTCTTATTTAATGTTATTGCTCACATAGGAATCAATTTCTACTGGTCCCTTTTTAATGAAATCAACTTGTCGCAGATGTCATGGTACCAAATTTATTGTAAAAGATCCATGCAAGACATGTGATGGGAAAGGAACTACAGTTCAAAGAAAAAAAGTAACTGTTCCTGTACCAGCTGGTTAGTATAAGAAATTTTTATATAATTTTTTAAAGTTATATGTTTTGATATGCTGGTGTCTGAAAAGGAAATTATAAGTGAATAGATAAAATTCAAATTATAAGAATTCAGATGCCTTGTGTGCCATTCATAATAAGGTCCTGAATCCTAGCTGAACAAAATTTTATGTTTAAATTTTTGTTTAACTAATAATATGTTATATTGTACAAGTCTTTGTTAAAGTAATAATTTAAAAGAAAAATTATTTATAAAAATGCAATTAATTGAAAATATTCTTTAAAATTCATTGAAATATTTAAATAAATGTGTAACAAAAAAGATGATGATTGATATTAATAACAATATATGTATTTTGTATTGTTATTTTAATAATTTAATTATTTGAAAGCTATATAAATAGGACCTTTTTAAATATATTTTGTAGTCATGTAATAAGATAAGATTGTTGAATTTATCTAGAGAAATAAAACCTATTACAGAATTTTTTGTAGTAGGTTTTTGTCAAAAAATTTCACAAAAGAATAATGTTCCTAGGGGTATATAGTACTAAATTTTTTCATTTTGTTACTTATGTACGGGTAAAACCATGAATAAATTAGCTTAATTATCTATGTGTCACATTTTCTACTAAATTTAACTTCCTTTTCAAATCTGTATGTGAGTGTTTATTTATGGACTTATAAGAAGTGCTTTACATTTTTTGATATTGTTTTGCAGTCAATCTTGTTTCTCTTGATGACAACTTCAATGTTTTGAATTTCGATATGTTCTTCCAGTTTTTAGAAATCTTTGAAATGTTTCTGTGTTCAAAAAATTCTTCATTTTAAAATTAATTGTTAAGAACATCAAAGATGTTTTTGTTACTCCTTTTGAAACAATTTCTCTTTAGTGATATTTTTCTTCAATTTGCTTTGCATTTTCAATTGTGTATGATTTTGATGAGATTCTTTAAGATAAAATTAACATAAATATTGATTTAAGAACTTTCATTTATAATCTGGTTTCCAATCCTTTTTAATATTGATATTGTAACTTGAAAATTTACCAAGTACTTGTTCAGAAATTGGTATTTAACTTAACAATAAATGTTAAAATATTATCTAGGTATGACTAATAGGGATAATAGTTTGAATGAAAGTAAACAAATTTATTTTTAAAAATGTTGTAAAACTGTAACTAGGAAAACTGAAACATTGAGGATTTGGAAAAAAAAATTGTAGTTAATCAAATTATATTATAAATATATACTGAATCATGCCTAACTTGATTTAGAAAAGTAGTATTGTTTGAGAATATATATTATGCATTTATTATTTACTAATTTGCAATTTTTTTTTCTAAAAGACATGTCTGCTTGCTATCGGTCTTGTTCTATATAACTATTAATAAAATTTTTTTTTAATTAAGTAATTTTTGAAGTGGATAAACTGACTTCTTAAAAATTATAACTTCTAGAAATATAGGTGTTGATGGTTAATCAAATAACTTAATGATAAAACAATGTTTTCCAGAGTGGAACATTCATCTTTGCTCTTAGTCACTGATGAACAACTGGAGTGATGCATCTGTATACTTTCTATGTGATTATTTATTATAGCGAATTCTCAAAAGCTTTCTGGGTATAAAAATTTATACCCAGAAAGCTTTTGAGATACCCAGTATTTCTTTGTATAAAAAATTTTTCCCAAAATTTTGTGTATATATACTTTATTTTCTACAATTTTAAAATTTCATTAACAGAAATGTTAAATATTTTTATGAATGATAAATAAAACATTTCAGTGAATATTCATTGGAAGACAATTTCTATTAGAATATCAGTTTTAATTATTAGTCAAATAATTACAAAAATAAAATTTTGAATTGTCTTCTTGTTTATTATACAATTTTTTTCACATACATTTTATAGGTGTGGAAGATGGTCAAACTGTGCGAATGCAAATTACAAAGAAGAAAGAACTTTTTATTACATTTAAAGTAATATTATTTATTTAAATAATATTTTTTTAATTATATGTTAGTCCTTAAATAATAAGTGAAAATCTGTATTTAAAATTGTTATTACTGACAATTTTAAATACAGATTTTCATTTATTATTAAAATTTTAACAATTAAGGCATTTGAAAATATTATAAGATGCTGGTTGTTTTCAAAATGGCAGAAGTATTATCAATAAAATATACATAAACTATTTCATGTTTAGTAATATGTCAGTAATATCATTGAATTTAAGAATAATTATTAAAAGTAATTCATAATTGTTTAAAATGGTATAGTAACTTGATTGATTATAATTATTCTAATATTGATAGGATCAATTTTCATTGGTCATATCAATATTAGAATAATCATAATCATTTTCTTTTTGCCATTCATATTTAATAAACTGTATTAGAAAAAAGAAGTGTAAACCTATTATTTTTTTTCATTTTGATGCAAGAACTGATAATTCTTTCCAGTTAGCTTAATGTGATGACATTATGTCAAATGCAAGTGTAATGCTAGAAATCATTCTATCTTTAAATGTAGGCTTTAAATCCGGTAGTTGATAATGTCTATTTTTGAACCAGATGAGTAAAAAAAATACTAAACTGGTAACTATGAGGACTTAACAGCTAGTAATCCAATACTAGTCTTAGTGGATTCTGCAGCTGTGTTCTCTGTTGTCTTTAAAAATATATTTTCCAATTGCTAAAACTATACTGAAAGTTTCTAATGTAAGCTTTGTTTGGCTAATAGGAAAATATATTTAGTATGTCATTATAAATAGTTGAGATATTGAATGGTTTAAATTTGTTTTACAGCATCATAATTGGGATATATTCTTGAATGAGGCTTTTTAGAAGTTTTATTGGGCAAGAAAACTTTTCTAGAAGATTGATTATGCTTGGAAGGAACTATATTTAAATAATCTGTGCTAAATGCCTGAAAGTTGTATGATACAAAGCTTTATTTATTTATGTTTTTTTTTTTTTTTTTTTTTTTTTTTTTACTAAAATAGCTGTATCTAAAGGCGCCCAAATCTGAATATATATAAATGCAGGTATAGAAGGCAATATTTACTCGTTGGAAAAAATATTCTACCTATAATATCTTTACACCATGAAGGGCAAAGTGAAATTTAGAATGCCAACATTCATTATGAAAATCAAGTTGTAATCAAAGAACTGTACATCAGCTAATAGAGCTTTTAGGTAAGCTACATTTATGTGTGATTGCCAACATATCAGATGACTGGAATACGTAACAAGATGTCTTGTATTCTAGTCATCTGGTGTGTTGACAGTCACATTTTATAGATTATTTCCTGATGATATATCTTCACAGTTGAGATATGAATGAAAAGACAAGCTGATCAAACTTGTCCCCAAAATGTTTTGGAATTTTCATAAAAACTTGATAAGTCAACCTGTGTACAAATAAGTAAATGATTATGAAGCACACATATTACTGCCAATTCATTAATACTATGAAGAATATTTTCTATCTTGTATTCATATTATGCTGGTACTATTTGAAGGATTAACAAGTGTTATTTTTATAGTTCTCAAGTCTCTACTGATTAGAACCGATGAAATGGATCATGAAAAAAAATGGTATTTGTTACTCCTGAAGGCATATTAGTTTAAAATAATCTATTTGGTCTAATACGTTTGTGACTTTCATAAGAATGATGGGTTGTTTGCTGTGCCATTTCAAATCAACTTTTTGCCTAGTCAGTAGTAATTAAAAAATTATTCAGTAAAAATACTGCTTAATTTTATATTCAGTAACGGTCTAGATCTAAACAAAGTGAAGGCCCTAAGCCCTTTTCAAAGCAGTGTACCTGATATGCCAAACTTTCTTGGACTTAACTCCTACTTTTGAATCTATTTCTTAACAATTATCTGAACATTTTATTCCTCCCTTCCCCACCATAGCACATTTCTTTCACATTGGGATTCATCTGAAAAGAATTTAAAATTCTGCTAGTGGAAGCAAATAGTTCATAATCAGCATAGACTTCTTGATATGTTATTACTAAAGTTTACTGAAGACTAAGAAATAAAGATGTTCTTTCTTGAAGAAAATTCTTTTAGGCTCTTCAGCTTTTTGAATAATAATCATAGATTAGAAAATCATCTTATTATCCTATTTCTCCTTTTGTCTAATTGTGTAATATTAATCATCATGTGACAGCCTATTGTCTTCAAGAAAATGAGTTGTTGATGTAATACTTTGTCATGTCGTCAATGTATGTTGTTACAAAATAGAGAAATTTAGATGAAATTCTACCATTTTTAGTGTTTGCTTGTAATACAGCTAACCAAGAGACAACATATTTTTTGCCTTTATGTTTAATTTATAGACATAAGATTAAAATGATTCTGGGAATTGTTACTCTACGACTTTACAATCTAAATGACAAATACATCATCAAAGTTATTGTTAGAACTGAAGAATTGAGAATGGCTTGTCAGAATAAAAACAAAGCTATAAATAAAGGTCATTGATTCTAAATAATGAATGATGTCATGACCTTTCGATATTTTATTGGTTTATTCCCCAGTTTGTAAATTGGTTTTTCTTAAAAGGCTTTTAAAAGGAGTTATTATGACAGTATCCAATGTTACCTGTGAAATGTGAAATTTTAATGCTGCTCATGTACTATGTATAAAATCCAGCTTAAAAGACATAAATTTAGAGCAGACAAGTCTAGTCAGAACTAACAGTGTAGTTCTTTATATATTACCAACAATATAATCATTGAATATTATATAAAAGTTTTTTATTGCTAGTACACAAATGAAATTATAAGCATGTTTGCATATATAGAGAATGATTATATACTGTACATCAGTGTTTCCCAACATGGGGCCCACTCCCCACAGGAGGGGAAATTTGATTGATAAGGGGGCAATTAAAAAATGGACTCAACATGATATATGTCAAAAAATATGTTATTTTAACGTGGTGCTTTGGTAAATGAGTTATATACATTTAAATAAATGTGTATTTTTTAATGTTTAAATTACTAAAAAATACACATTTACTCTATGTCCTATTAAATTAATTTTAACTAATACATTTTGTTTTTAATTGATGTTATATATATTTCTTTCAGCTCATATTAATGTAAGTGGTGCAAGCAAGAAAAAAGTTTGTCAATATTTGAATATTTGGAGTAATATTTAAAATTTGGGCTCATACCTGCTCTCCATGATGAACGGTTTCCTTTTTGTCTTTTATGCTTGCAATGCTTGACAAAACAAATCAATGAAATGAGTTTGTCTCAAGGAGCATTTGAAGGCAAAATATAATGCTTATATTAATTCAGATTTGAGTTACTTTCAAACTTTAAAGAAAAATTTTGAAAAAAGGACAACAATAAAGTATTTACTGCTCACGCTTCAACTCATAATCATATTCTTTAGGCTAGTTATCAAATTTTTTATTCATCGCTAAACCTGGGGGAAAAGTAATACTATAGGAGAAAATTTATTAATTAAACCGTCAATATCAGCTTTCATGAAAAAGATGACAAAGATGTAAAAGCTATGTCACTTAGTAACAATGCTGTTAGTGGATGAATAGACAAATTAATGAAGATATTGAAAAACAACTTATTGAAAAGCTGAAAACAAGAAAATTCTTAGTGTAGATGGATGAATCAACTTTGATAGACAGTGAGGCAATATTGATAATTTATGTAAGATATATTTATAAAGGGCATTTTGCTGAAGAAATGTTCTGTAAAAGATTAGGAAGCCCCATACATCTAAATATATATATATATATATATATATATATATATATATATATATATATAAACTAAAAAACTAGTTAGATGTCAGTAATATACCAATGAAAAATATAACATCTTGTAGTGCAGATGATGCTCCTAATATGATGGGCAAGAAAAATGGTTTCTTAAAACTGATAAAGATGAAAATCCAGATTTGATTCTTGTGCATTTTCTTATTCATAGGAAAAACTTGATAGCTAAAAACATCTTGCCTGTTCAAAATGGAGTACTGTATTCAGTAATAAAGTGCATCAATGCTATTAAATCTAATGCCAGATATGAAGAATAGTGAAGTATCTGTTAACAGTCGATGGTAAAGCATTTGTGAGTTGTTTAGCCAATATCTTTGAAAAACTAAATATATTAAATAAGCAACTTCAAGGAACATATAAAACTATTTTGATGCAAAAGCAAAGATATTTGGTTTTATTACTCATATTTAGTCAGAAATACGCTAACAACAAAAACTTTGAACAGTTTCATAGGCTCCAAAAATGTGAAGCAAATGGTACTGCTTTATTTGTTATTGTCGATCATCTGAAAATTCTATTGGTTGATTTAAAATAAGGATTTTCTGATTTAAAACAGATTGATTTTCCAACATGGATGATGCACCTAATGTTAGTGGATTTGTCTGATGTATCAAATATTCAGTATCAAGAAGAACTCGCAAAAATGCAGAATAATGAGTCAGTTAAAACTAATTTATTTATTTAAAATAAAAGGAATGATGTCATGATTTTGTGAGGAAACAGAAATCAAATATTCAAATTCAACCAAATGTGCAAGAAAAATGTTGCTACTGTTTCCGTCTTCATATGTAGCAGAATGTGGATTTAACACAACGAAGAGACTTGAGGCTGAAGCTAACCAAATTGGAACCCCTAACATAAGATCTCTCTGCAGCAAGCATCAAGTGCAAGGATTACGAATTAAAATTATTATAGAAAAATCTTCAATAAAATTATTTCAAATATAATTTTAGTTTTTTAAACCGTTTTAAGAATTTACTTATTGTGTTTTATTTCCTAGTGATTCCTTTCTAAAACCTATCATTTAAGTTTCTTAAGTGAAAAATTTAGTATTTTAGTATTAAAAATTATATGTATGTTACATGTGAGGGCACAGGAATTTTAGAAAGGCTTAGGTGAGGCATGACAGAAAAAAAGGTTGGGAGACACTGCTGTACATTGAATATCTGTGTTTGAATTAGTTTATGCTGTAACTTTTGAATACTGAGTCAAATTATTTCAATTACCTATAATTCAAAAGAATATGAATTTAAAAGTAAATTTTACAAATTCTCCCCCCCCCTTTTTTTTACCTCAAAGGCAATGAATGAAAACTGTTTTCATAGGTATTGAATGCTTGAAAAAAATACTTTTCAAAAATAAAATATTGAAATTTCTTTACATTTGCACATTGGAAAATCAGAATTCTGTCTCAAATCTATATTTTAATATATATAATTAGGATAAAAGCTATGAAATCTTAAACCATGTATCACAGGTAATTGCAGAGAAGAGCAGTGTTATTTAAACTACTAGAAGAATATTTTTTTAAATTTAAAATGACTTTCTTAATTATAAATCTTGGAATTTAATGGAGCTTTCAGGATATAATTAAAAATTATTTTATATAGGTAGCTAAGAGTGATTATTTTAAAAGAGATGGAGCTGACATACACACTGATGCTTCCATAAGTTTATCTCAAGCTCTCTTAGGTGGCGCAATCAGAATCCAGGGTCTATATGAAGATTTGGCTATTAAAGTTAGTGTTCACATTTTTAAAATGTTTTCCTGTGAAAAAGTTTCTTTTGCATTGATTATTTAAATTAATAAAAGTATAATATCATTCTTACATGTTAGATTTCTCCTGGCACGTCTTCTCACACTAGAATTCGACTGGAGGGTAAAGGGATTAAACGGGTATCAAGCTATGGTTATGGTGATCATTATGTAAATATAAAAATCAAAATTCCTCAGTAAGTTATGTTTCAATCAATTTTCATTTAAATTCTGTCTAATTTATCAATGTTTAATATAAATTTATTTTACAAATTTAATGTATATTTTCCAATTTTAATTATATTTTATACTTTAGATGAAATTAATTTCATTGATTGTTTGATAACTTATTATAATTATATATATTATTAAATAATGTATGCAAAATTATGATTTATTGCAAACAAAACAAAGAACTGGCTATTAATTTAGGTGCATGCAATAAATTATAAACCAGCTAGCATTATCTCATACTTAAGAAACTTATGAGTATCCCTGATACCAAGCCATCATCCTAACTCAAAAATAAAGATGGAAAAAAAATTAGATTTAAATCTTCATATTTTGTAAATGGTTTTTTCCAACTCTGTGTTATGGATTAGGAATACATCAGTGCATCTGTAATTAAAAAAATATATATCTTTTTTTTTTAAAATTAAGTCAGTATTTTTGATGGTTGAATGGTAAATGAGTGATAAAAATTTTTCAAAATATTTGATCGAATGGTGCTTTTTTTCACATTTTATGGTAAATTTCTGAATTCCTTGACACAAATCAGGGATTGTTAGTAAAAATTTAAATGTAATATAATTTTGACAAATCAACAACTTATATTAATATATTTCTTTTATAGAAGATTAAATACAAAACAAAAAGCATTAATAACGGCTTATGCTGAGTTAGAAACTGATACACCTGGTACTGTAGAAGGACTTGTACAAACTAAAGATGGTAAGAATTTATTTTATGTTTAAAAAATCATGCAAAAATATTAATGAAAATATAGATTTTATAAAAATAAGCCTGAAAAGAATTATTGATTTTGTTAATTTGTGCAATAGTTAAAATTTTATTATGCCATATATAAGTTAACTTCTAATTCCAATCATTAAAGAATGTATTTTAACAGCCAATAAAAATTGAATTAAGTATTTTATTTTTATATATTTAATTATATGTTTTTTTACGCCCCCCAAAAAAATTGAATAAAGTAAAAAAGAAAAAAGTGATTATTAGCATAGTCCCTACATCATATATATATATATATATATATAATTTTTATATTGATCACTTTGGGCTTATCAGTTGCTAAAGCAATTGTATTAACATGCATGAAATAATTTGCATTTAGAAAAATTTTTTTATTGAAAAAAAAAATAAATAATAAAAACTGCTAAATTGTACTAGCTGGTACAGGTGACAAATGCATAAAAACTGTAGATTACTGCACCAGAAAGGATTTTTGTAATTTTATGACATCACCTGATATGTACATGTACAAAATTTGTTTAAAGTTACAGTAACCTTTGAAACTCTTTTGCTATGTATTTTGTTTATTTTACCTTTATGCTTAAGATGTTTTTGTTTGAAGTTGTGAAACAAAAAATGAAATTTTATTTTTGAAGTGGATAAAATTCAAATTTTCATATTTGTGTGAAGTTAGAATCAACTATGGATATTAATGAATGTAATTTGCATTTTTTTTAAATTTGAAGCATAAGTATTATCTGACCAGTGTTGAGTATTCTTCTACGAGCAATGATTAAATGAGCAAATTTAATTTATATATTATTCAATTAAAATTTTAGTTGTATGTAATTTATCAAATATGTGTAGAAATATTTGATATACATAGATATTTAGGTTTATTGTGTATTATAGTTCTTTTTAATTAGTTCATCTTTAATTTTCAAAAAAATGTATATTGTTTTATTGATTATGAAATATCCATTGTAATGCAAAATAAGAGACAATCAGACAATATATTGTACAATTGTTTCCTATTCTAGATTGTGTTATAACAGTTGTTTCTTAAGGTTGACACCATTGCCCAATTCAATAAAAACTAAAGTTTCCATGAAAATATTTCTTATTTATGATATTAATTTAGATTTATAGTGTAGTCGTTAATAACTGCTGTTATATATAGTTTATTTTTAAAGTATTTGCAATCTTGATAGATTAAAATGAAATAATTAAAGGAAATTATTTTCTTTTAATTATTGTACTGCATATTTACATTAACTAAATGTACATTTTATTAACTAAGTATGAGTAATATTGAATTTTAGAATTATTTTTTATTTGTTAGTTTAAATATTTCTATAGTAAGTAAATATAAAGAAATTTCAATGTTTGATATTGAAAATAATATGAAAGTGTGATATTCAGTGTTTGAGCGTAAACTGGATTTTGCACATAGTGACATAATTTAGTAAGTAACTGTAGAGATTCCTTTTTCTCTGATATTTATGCATTTACTTTAAAAGTTAATAAAATTAATTTTAATAGTTTCATTATTAATTATTTAAACTTTATTTTCATTAATTACTTATTTAGTAAAAAATCTTTTTAAATTTTTAAAATATATTAAACAAAATGATTTAAATTTTAAAATTACTAAAATTAATTGGAATTCTGATATTTCAACACCAGTTTTTTGCGTTATTATTAATTAAATCAAGTAATTATATTTTGTCATATATATTAAATTTAATTAAAAATGTTATATTTATAAATTTTATTAATTTATTTTAAGTATACTTTTTTAAAACTTTGAATGTTCCTCATTTATTTTTACTTTAACATTTTTTTTTTAATTTATTAAATTTTTTCTTTTTTTCAATTTTAAAATTTTGGGATACGGAACAAGAATGTTATGAGAAATTATTCCTCAAACTCTTTTGGAACTGTTCAATTTCAAAACTAGTATTTTTTTAACACTTTTCAGTTTTTGAGAAGTTTTTCAATTCATTACTTTAAGAATTAAAAGATATTTCTTATTTCTTTCTACTTCTCTCTTCATTTTTCTCTATTAAATTTTTTTTTCTTGTCATAACAAGTCAAAATTATTTCCTCTTTTGTTTTCTTGTTAAAATCTAGATGGTTCTCTCAACATTAATTTTTTACCCTTGGAAACTATTTTTTCAACTTAATTGTAATCTAATTTTTATTTAGCATAAGTTGCTCACTTTTATTTCCTTACTGATTAATAATCTTTAATTTTTTACTTTATTTTAATTTAATGAACTATACTGCATTTAAATTCATATATATTTGTTCCAACATATGTTTTATTCTTCTACTGAAACCACTTTGTTACTTTTCAAATTTTAATATTCCTTATTACATAATGCATAACCTGATGTAGAAAATACAATATCATAAAATTTTAGATAGAATGTCATAAACTGACATACAGACAGAAAGTATATGTAAATAAGTTGGTAGAATATGCTAAATAATTAGTAAAAAGTATTCCCATTTATTACACCAAGCCGGTAGCTGAATGGTTTGCATTTTTTTCTTTAGTTCAACAATTCGGGGATTTAAATCTTACCTTAGGGATCCTTGTGACATTCAGAATCCACTTTAAACTTGATAGCTCAGTCTTATTACTGTATTTTCCTGTATATAATCTGCAGTGGCGTATTATCCACACAACCTTTTTTTATTTTCGAATAAAAGGGAAAAAAATGTCGCATTATCTGCAGCTGTGTATAATCCACAGGAATTTCAGTCTGTGATATACCCACTTCCATCCATCCATCCAATACTGACCACCACCTAAATAAATTGGACAGCTTTTCTTAGACATTGCAGACGTGACTGATTATTGTCAAGAAATCTGCTAACAAGCGTGATGTTTCCATATTTTCTTTCACTCATATATACCTGCTCTTTTCAATAAAAAAAAAATGGTAGTTAGCATTTTTGCATAAATTTACTTAACTTCATTTTTATCATTTGCATAAATTATAAATGTTATTGTCATTATTTTTTATGATGTACATTGAAAAACATGTTCTTTAACTTTTTGAGATCAGTTTATTAAAGCTTTGCTTAGTGAAATTGTTGCACTTAAGATCTAAAAGATAAATGTGGAAGATGATGAAAATTTAAAAAATCTGCTGTAGAATATACAGAAGTAACTAAAAAAATTCAGAGTTTGAAAATAAATTGAAGGAAAAACTTTTTTTTTTCCTTGTTTAAATAGAAAAGTCAGTAAAAAAGAAAAGAAACCAAAAGAAGAGAAGCATTGATAATTTATTGTCATTTTTGTTTAGGTATTCTGATGTTAACAGAATTGCTTTGTAAGTTCACAATGTAATTAGTAAATAATATAAATTCACAGATAATTAGTAAATGAAAAACAAAAAACTCTAAAAATATCCATCATTATATGTTATTTTTAATATCTAAATAAAATTGCTTCCATTGACTTATTTAATGCTTTTTTAAATCTAATTTTTAAAATTAAAAATCATATTAGTTTTGACAAAAATTTATTATTACCATCATTTAGTAATGTAAATGAAATTACATACATATATATGGCCAAAAATATTGTGCAATTGATAGTTGTAATTGATTAATAATATTTTTACTAAGTATTAAAAGTCAGCACTTCCCAGAAAGCTCTTGAAATTTTTTCTTAGGATTTAATAACCAATTATTGTCCGCATATTAATAAAGAGTTTTTAATAATAAATTTATTATTTTTACTAGGTATGTTTTAAAAAATAGTATTAAAATTTAAATTATCTTATATGATTTCATCAAAGCAATGATGTACTCTTTGTATTCGCACTCCTATTATCATGGATGACAATGGATCAAAAATAAAGATCTAGAAGTAGTTGGTACACGTTCTTGTTTAAGATTCCTGTTAATGATAATTAGCATCGAATAGTTATGGAAGATTATTTTAAAGAACTTCAAACTTAAAATTTAACTAAATATTTTTTTTTCATAATTTTTTTCCAGTGATTAATTTTTAATGTTGATTTTTAAAATTCATATTTTTAAGAATTTTTAAAGTAAATCATCAAATTTTTTGTGTGAGAATTTTTTTTTTTTTAATTTTTTAACAATATTTACAATTGAATGTCTTATTTGAATTAATCCTTCTTTTGCAGGAAAATTAGCTACTATATCAGATGATTATGTTGACCAGATAAGAACTGTACTAAATACAGATTCTGAAAATGAAGAAAAAAGTAGCAGAAAAAAGAATGGTTAGATTTAAAATCTGACTTGCATATTATAATCAATAATTAATCTCATTAAAATGCTAATAAAAATAGTGATTTTTATATTCTTGTAAATTTTATGAACAATCCTTTAAATTTGGGATTTCTGAAACCAATTATGATGAATATAGGAATTGTCATACATGCTGTTTATTTTTATTTCTTGAAAATAAGAACATGTTCAATTAATCTTATAAAATAAGTAGAAAGTGAGAATAGAAAAATAAAAACAAATTAATATTGCCACAATAAATACAAATTAATCTTTAACAGAGATTAAAACTACAATCACCATGCAAGTGATGTTCATTTTTTAACAGAATTTCAAAGCGTGTACAATTTTTTTTAATATGGTTTTATTTATTAAAAAAGAAAAGCAAAGGAGTGAGAGAATCATTGAATCCATACTTAAAGCCTTTATTATACTAGTTATGATTGTATGTATCTAGGTTCACACAGTAGATACTTTAAAATTATGCAAAGGAAGTGAATATAAATTGCATCAAGTAAAGTGCATTTTTGTACCTAAGAAATATTAACCTTAAAAATTATTATCATATTTTATGAGAAGCTTTTTTTGTAATTTATAAATAAGTTTCATGTTTTCTATAAGTTTAGGATGTTTCTTCTATAATTCAAAACCATCATAGCGAAATAATTTTCTTCAACTAATAGTAGTAATAGTTTATTTTTAAATTAATAGTATAATTTTTATGAAAATTGTTAAACATTTATAAATAATTTAAAAATTCAGACTATTATTGCAAGCTATACATCACAATTTTCTTTCAATTAAATACTTTTTGTTCATGGCTTAATCTTAATTACATTTTATAAACTTAAAGTGAATATTCTAGAAAAGAATAACAATGATAACTCTGTTATAATCCAAATAAAAACAATTAAAGGAAAAATTCAATAGTATATTTTGTACAAAAATCCCTGTATTTTAAGCACGGTAATTAACAAAAAAAGGCTCAGAATCTAATTTTCAGAAAAATTCACAAAATAAACATTCCAGCTGTTTAGTTTGTTTGTGAACAATATTTTTTCAAATGAATTATAAGCAGATGTATGATTGATCTTTCGAGATTTTTAATTTGCATAAAGATGCTTTTGAATGCATCCTGTTAAATTTTTAAATGTGTTATACTTAAGCATATTAATTCTTTATATCTAATCAATTAAGTAAATTAAAGTTATTTTCAATGAAAAGGCAAAATTGATTTTTGTATTATGAAATCATGGTATAAAATAATCAGCTTGTTTTCTGGAGAAAAAAATTAATCATCTCAATAAACTATTTGAACTTAAAGAAATGAGCATAACATCTCCATTCATAAAACTCTTCCTTCCTTCTTCAATTTTTTTTTAACTAATTTTATTCTCATTTTTTTTAATTTCTGACTTCTGTTTTATCTTTTATTTGATATCAAGTATTTAACAATGTTCCCAATTGAATTGAAATTTCTTTGTTAAATTTCTTTTTTTATATTAGTTCTAGATCTTTTTACATTTTTTTCAATATTTTTATTTCAGACAAGAAATATAATTATTAAATTTGTTTACATTTGATCCTTTCAAAAGTTCATCATAATCTTTTTCCTTTTCATTTATCTGTATTCTCTAAAAAAAAAAAAAAAAAAAAAAATTAAAAAAAAAAAAAAAAAATTTTAAAATTAGTAATTTAAGATTAATTTTGTGTGAAAATTTTAAAGGAATGAAGCCACTTTTTTGAGGTCAATGTGACATGCAATACTTCAAAATGATTTTCTTTTCCTTAGTCCATGATTTAGAGGGTGTCCCTGGGGCATGTTTATGTAGGATTCTAAAAAACACAGTAAATCTACACAACCAAGTGATTGGAATTTAGGTTTGAAGAAAAATTTTACATATCTTACATTATGGAATAATTTTCTCAGCTTGTGGCTTCACAATCCACTTAAAACAAAAAATATTTGACACTAATTACATGTGAAGAAAAATTACTATTTTGTTTTCATTGAAAATCTCATCCAGATAATTTTTCAAGGATTTTTATCGTATAACACGAGTGTCACATCATTATAAGGTTTGAATAAAACTAGTCCAAATCAGCTACAAACCATGCCTTTACGTGAGAAATATTCCATTTCACTTTTTTTTTTTTTTATCATGTTTTTGATATTATATGCAAAATAATTTTTAAGAATAATATTTTACCAAAAAATTGAAGCATGAATGCTTTTGGGGTAGTAAAATTTGTATATTGAACCTCTTCCTCAATCAAATCATTTTGTCATTTTATAATGGACGTTTATTTACATACATACAATAATGACATACCTATATTTTTAAACACTAATACTTTAGCTGTTCAATAATATTGCATTTGATTTTCTTGATGTTAAAACAAAACATCAAGGAAATCTGACAAATATAATACTATAGTGCGACCGCCAGGAGATGGCGGGTGTGACGTAAGAGTCACGTGTTATCAGAGAAGTCTATTTCAACAATTTAGGGAACGGAGGAGGAAACGAGGAGAAAGCGCCTCAATCTAGGTTACCATATTTGGCTAATTTGCACCTTTTGATGTAGAATGAAAATAAAATATGTATGTGTTATGCTTTTTCGAAGAATTCAAGTACCAGAATAGAAATATATAAATACATATATTAAGCTATGTTAGACAAAACATTTAGAATGAAAATACTTTTATTTTGTCATGAAAATTTCATTATTAGATAGATTTTAGAATTTATTTCGTTCACAAGAACAGGAACAAAAACTGTAGACACCGAAAGATAAATAATTTATGTGCCCGAAATTTTTTTATTTTCGTTATGTTATCGTAATAATTTTTGAGAAAATGGGGAAGGGTGAGATTTTCTAGAATATGTTTGTTGTTAATTTAGATGAAGACAGTTTTCATGTAAGGAACGTCCATTTTATGCAAAAGAGAAACTCCGTAAGTAATAAATTAACTTTTTACAGCCTTTTTTTATTCAAGATACATATTTCATCATATTACGACATACTAATATTTTAAAATGTTGTGGAATTTATTTTAATTCATATATGTTTATAGTAGGAAATATATTGTGCACCTATGGAATCATTTAAAATAATTTGAGGGAATATAAAATATTTATATATCGCTCAGTAAAATCTATCAGTTAAATAGTTTTTAAGAACTTTGATTATATAACATATTTTATCAAAACATTTTATGTATAATATCAAGTAAATAAAAAAAGATAACATCAAAGAATTCTCAAAATTTTTAAAAATAAAATTCATACAGATTTCGCATAAATAATATATGTTAATATAAGGAAAAATATAGTTTTTGGAGTTTCCGAAGAAGAGGAAATGCCTTGGATGAAACTTTATTAGACGCATAAAATTCATTTACTGTATTTCGAATGACACACACATCAAAATTGTCCAAAATTACATTGCGTTCTGCAGGTCGATTACGCTGTTTCCCAGGAGTTGAAAGCCTGCTGTTAGTCCTGGATTCCTTTTTAATTCTTTGGACAGTTCTAAAAGAAACGCCAGTAGCAGCCGCAGTACGTTCCTGTGCTTTCTGAATTGGTATCGAAAGCGAAGTAGACTTTGCTTCATTTTAAAAAAATATACACACGTTATTAACGATGTTACGTTCTTTAGAACGCAATGTTTTCCCTTTTAGAGACATTATGTGTTGTTCTGAAAAGAACAGTTTAAATAAAAATACTAAAAAGCAAGAGAGCGCGGAGAATACAATCTTCTAAGCTAAGTAGAAAGCAAAGACTGAAGAGGGGAAAATCGTGTTCTTCGCCAAAGAGAAGAACGGGCGAAGAATTTGTTTTAACCCTAAACTGCGAAATCATTATACTGTGTTAACCTCTGAAAGAATGAACCCTTCCACCGGAGACAGATCTCACCCGCCTTCTCGTGGTGGTCGAATAATATTTATCTTTGCAAAGCAACTAGTACAACAGCTGAAAGTTGTTCTAGAGCATTTGATCATTAATCATATAAAGCTCTTTCCAAGAATTACACTTAAAATATTTTAAATTTGTGACTAACATATATTGTAAGGTTTTCCAGAACATTAACATTTCTTTAAAAAATTATTTTTCAGCATATTTATAATTACAATCTCATTTTATGTTCATGATGATTGAAATGCATTAACATAATTCAGGCATGTTTGAATTTTAAAATAAATTGCACAACTGGACCTCAGATACTTGGTGACCAAAGTGGAAGTCAACTCCAAGCTATCATTGATTCCTACACAAATTATATCTTTAAAATTGCTTTGTATTTAGAGAGGCATAGTATCATTAACACATATTACATAAGAATTCATTTTAGAATAATCCTAGAAATATTCAGTGTTCATTGTGTATAACAAGCTCTAACCTATGTATCTTCTAGTAATAAAATGCTTAAAAATAAATGATCATTGTCTCCATACTTATAAGTCCTTCAGGGTTATAAGTATGGAGACAATGATCATTTATTTGATGGAATTGAATGTTACTCAAAATTATTTATACAAACGAAAGAAATCTATTTAAAGTATGTAAAATATTAGATGACCAGATATACAGTATTGTCCAGACAAAACACTGATTTACAATGCCTGTAATATATTTATTACTTACTGCATAAAGATTTATACAAAATAGAAACAGAGTTAATGAAATTTCGTTCATTCATACTATATCTACAAAGATGTTCAATTGATATTCAATTCACTTGCTGTTATTCTGCAGCTTAGTTTTGTAAATGTTTTGATTCTAAATTGTTCCAAAGTTATCTCTTTGACACAATATCTCCACAATAAGGGTAGTTTTTATATTTTTTTAATACTTGCAATAAAAAATGAATAAAGCAAAACATTTATAATTAAAATTTAACTTTGTAAAACATAATAAAAGTTTACCCATGTAAACTATTATGTTATGCACAACGAAGATATTGAGCTTGTTTATAAGGTTCAGCATAATAGTTTCAAATTAAGGCGTTTTATATCTGGGAACAACCTATATTAAACGCCTAAGACCTGTCTAATCTAATGTTTTTCCTTCTTGATAATTTATTATTTGTATACCTTTTTTTCTATCAAAAATAATGGTATTTGCATAGCATTTAACACAACTTTTTTTAGAAAAATCAAATCAATCATGTAAATATAAAAATGGATCTGCAACTTTTATATTTCTAATATCAGTGTAATTTGCCTTATTAAAGTGTTTTTATATTCTTCCACTGAAATTTTATAACAAATGAAAATTCTTTCAAAAAAATGCTCAAAATTGAAATATATTGAAACTTTTATTAAAAGCTTAATTATAAAAGATTTTTAAATCAAGGAAAATATTTATAAAGATATCAATATTACCAAATCTTATATTTATTGTGCGTACTTCAGCTAATAGCATTTTTTCTTCTGAGTAAGAAGTGAAAATACATGTTTCAGTGCTTATAGAAGTAAAACATTGAATTAACAAAAAAATTTCTAATGAGAACTATTTCAAATCAATTTGATAATTAAATATTTATGTCAATACTATTACTTTCTGATAAAAAAATTTGCTTTCTCACTATTAGTTTTTTGATCTTATAACTAATAAATAAACTTGTGTAATATAAGATTGATGTATAAATTAAGCTTATTACGAAACCCTCATTGCATGATTAAAATGGGAATGTTATCAGGAGGAGATTCTCCTGAGGTTACCACTAGTGTATGATGAAAAATCAAACTTGGCACTAAAATTTTTTCCAGTTTCATAGGTGCTATTGTATACAGAATTTTATTTTTAAAAATAAGAGAAGATTTGATTTAAAATAAAAATGTTTATTTTGTAATAGCACAAAGAAAAAGGAAACACCTCAAAAGCAAATTTTATACGGCCTTAATGAAATTAGAATTTTATTGAAATTTACTTGGATAGAAAATTTTTGACATTTTAAAAAATTTTAAATGCTAAGAACTTTTATAGAGGTGAGAATAATTGTTTTAAATGATTTGTGCAAATGACCAGAAGTTTCTACTATGAAAATAACACTTGTGACATGTAAAAATATGTTCTATTGGATTATCATGAGATAAAATTTTAACTGCATAGCAGGATCATAAAAAATGATTACCATTTACCTTTATATTAGTATAAATTATTTGTACATTTAGAACCTTGAAGTTAAGTGGATATTTTATAATGAATAACATAAGAAAACACATCATTTTATATACAGATTTAAGTTTAAGCATAAGGTACTTTCTCCCCTCAAGATTTATGAAATAATGATACATACAACTTGTAGATAAATATTGTAATGATACATAAAACTTGTAGTTTTAGATATAATTTTCAATACTGAAATTTGGAAAAAGTTTTAAATTTGTGAGAAAAGAAATTACATTAGCAAAATAAACAAAAATGTATTTAATATGCACATTGTAACATTTGAAAATACGTATGTACAAAAAATGAAGCTACTCTGGCCTTTTGAAGGTTTTCTTGTTTTTCTTACCACCACGGAATAAATTTTTTATAAATTTATTTTTCTTCGCTTTACGCTTCTTTTCAGCAGATTCTTTCTTTTCTTCAGATTTTCCTTGTTTTCTAATAAAAAAGTATAAATTTAATTTCAGTATCTATACACATCATTGTCAAAGCATATTTTTCTGTGAAATATATATAAAAAAAAGTTTATTTAGAATAAAAATGCTTATGAAGTAGAGAAATGATTTCTTTTAATACATAAACTCTTATCCAGTACAGTAAGTCAAGATTTGAATTTACTCAGTGAATTATTCTCAACTCTGTGAAAGATGAAAATAAAATTAAAAAATAAAATATTTAATATATAGATTTTTTTAAATTATAATGTAATAAATAAAATTATAATAAATGAAATTATCTTTTAAAAAGGCCTTAGTTTAGAAAGAATTTCTTTCATATTTCACTTGTATCTATAGATATAACATATATGTATAACAGATAAGAAAACTTATAGAGAACAGATGCAAAAATGTTTTCAAATTAGTAAAAATTATTATAAAAAATTGCAATTTCTTTTTAAGATTTTTGGAAGTTTAAGTCATTCTGTTGCTTTAAATAAATGCTTCTAGAGCTGATTTAGAGTTTGTAATTTTTTCAGACTCTATATCAGCTCTAGAAGCCATACGAAACGGTGAGTCAGGACTGACGGGAAATATTAATACCCTTCTTCACTCACTAAATATTCCATACATTCTCCAGTGGATTCCTGCCCATGTGGGTATTGAGGGGGTGCAGATGCCCTTGCAAAAGAAGCACGAGATAAAGAGCAACCTCGAACAGTCACCTGTACAGACGCAAATGCTGTTGCCAGGTGGATAGGATCAGTATTTTGGCAAGGCAACAATCCCTGATCTAGACTGCCCAAAAAACCTCTCCTCCACAATAGTTCGGCTATGTACTGGACATTTCAAGGGCATGAAGATATCACCAACTGGTATTAAATTTTATTCCAACTGCAAGCACTGTCCTCAATTCGAACTAACTCCAGATCATGTCTTAAACTGCCAAGCCATTATCCGCTCCCTATTTAAACTAGGAGCTCCACCAATTGAGATCCTCCATGGCCACCGGGCTCCAGAACTGGCATATCTCATCAACAAGACTTTTGGTGGACTTTAGACTTTTTGTTTTTTGCACTTCACACTTACTTATAGATACGACAACAACAAATAAGTATAAATTAATAAAATTAGCTAATATTGAATTAATCATTATTGTATTACAATCAGTTATATTTTTATAATTGACTTATATATACATATATTTATCATTATAAAACATTAAAACTCTATTAAACTAAAGAAAAGAATAAAATTTAATTTATGTTAAAACAAAAATTGCATAATGAAATTTATTGTTTAATGAATTAGAAAATTTTCAAAAAGGGCAGCATAAATGTATTAATTCTTAGATAGATGATTTTTTGTGCTATGACCAAAAAGAAGTCCTAATATATGGGCAAAAAACCAGACTGTTAATTACTCAACAACTAGATTAGAAAAAAATCACATAGTTTTTAATGCTTTATTATGGACTGATTAATAAAAATAAAGCATCTGATATAATGGAAAAGTGAATACAACATGTCATTAAAAGAATTAAAATAATTGTTGGATTTTAATGAGAGGTAACTATAAAATCATTAAGGAACATCAAATAATCCATGATCAAATTCTTTAAAAAATTATTAAATTCAAAAAATTAAATAAAAAGCAATTTTTTCTTTTATTAATTATTTGTAAACTAATATGAATAATTTATAACTAACACACTAGAACATTATGAAAGTCTGACTAATTATACAAAATTGAATAAAATAAGTTTAATTGAATAGGTACTCCAACTTAAACCACTTAGCTTAAGTGTTAAGTGGAATTACAGTTAGTTCTGTTATGACATAATAAAGAAATAGAAACATTTGAATTGATTTAAATAAACAACATCATAAAAACATAACATTTAATTATTAATAAATTTAAATTCACCATTAATTTTAGTGTGTGTACTGTTTTAAAATAAAATCATGGTGTAAAGTGATAAATGTTACAAATATAAGTTGGTTTAACTCTAATTTCTTTGGACTAAATGAAAAAAACTTTTTCTCTCCATGCATCGGCAGACTAGAAATTTCTCAGTAGAAAAGAAATATTTCCACTCAATTTTATAAAGATGTTTTTTTTTATCTGAAGTTTCTTAAACAAATCAGAATTTTGTTATACAAATATTTAAGTATTTTAGGCAAACATTTTAGAACAAAAATTAATAAATACACATAAAATAAATTATAATTCAAATAGAAAAAATTTACTACATAACAAATTAATATTTGATTACAATAATTAATTTCTCTTCTTTGTTTAAAATCAGTATAATAAAAAAATTTAATTCAATGTGTACAAATTTTTTTTTTTTTGGCTAAAACTTTAAAATTATTTAAAGATGCAACTTAATAAGTAGCAAATTGAATTTTACAAAATTAAAGAAATTTTAAAATTTTTCAATACATTATGTTCTATAATAAATTAAAGAATATATTAAAAGTAAATTGTTAAACTAAAACAAATTTTTATTATTAAATAAATTTTGTCATTTTTACACACTGACATTATTTTACATTAAAGTACACATTCCTTTCTTTAAAAAAAATTATGGAAAGAATATATGGTCTGATTTAAAAAAATAATTAAAACTAAACAGTTTTTTATCTTTAAATTTAACAAATGTCTGCCTTTTTATTGAATACACAATCTGCACAGTTAAATTTTTTATGTATTTATTATCATGTAGAAATTTTTTTTAATTGATTGTACATGTGTACAGTAAAAATGCTAAAAAATATTTCCTGACTTATAATGATGAAATCGTTCTTTACAATAGTTTGGTATTTAATAGAAACAGATATTATTGAAAGATTGTCAAAAATATATAAAATAATATATATATTATCTGTGGTTTATATTTTTAAAAATTTTATGAAACTCCTTGTATTAATTTAATAAATATTAATAAATTAATTCCAAGTTCTGCTTGGAATATGATATTAGGTTAATATTAAAAGTACAATAAAGAGTTTTAATACTAAATATATCCATTAAATCATACATGGTCAGTTGAATATAATTTAAACCAGCGAGACTAGACTCCAGAATAGACATGAAAAACTGAGTGATGTACAGGGTCTGATTTGCATAATACAAGACCTAACTAATCCATAAATTGTACTACCTTAATCAATTTTAGATAAAATAACCTACTGATATACAGAGTAATGTTGTATGATCTGCACCCCAAGAGGTATGAAAGAGTACTTTGAGAATATTTAGCAACCTTTCATACCTCTTGTGTAAATTTAAGATAAGTGGCAGAAAAGTCAACTTTTCGTCAAACACTAGCCCAAGAAACAATACCTGATTAACCACAAGAATAATTGTGCATGATATCTTAGTTTCTGGAATAGGATGAGGCCCAGTTTTTCTGCAAAAATGGATATAATTACTTTTGAAAGGTGATAAAGGATGCCCATTATCATTACACCAAGCAACAAGATTATTGACTGCTGTCATTCAATAAGTCACATATTGAAATTTAAGCAAGAAATTAGGAGATCATCAACATATAATGTTCAATAAATTGATGGTTGCTGATGCAAATATTAAAAATAGTAACACTTAAGACACTTCCCTGAGGAACTCCTTCAAATTAGATACAACAAATCTTATTAAAAACATGAGAATTTAAAAAATTCTTAATAAAAATAAATAAATTTTCTTTGAAGTTAAAATTAAATAAAGTGCAAAGAATTCCATAATGTCCTATCATAGGCTTTTTCTATACCAAAAAAGATACATACCAAATGATGTCTCTGCATAAAGGCATTCCTAATTTGTGTTTCTAGGTATGTAATATTGTCAAGAATGGATCTACCTTTCTGGAGTCCACTCTGATAAAGTGATAAGTACTGATTGTCTTAACATAAACAAGATGGGCGTTCACCATACTCTTAAAAGTTTTACTAAAGCAACTTGTGAAAACAATTGGATGGTAGTTTTGAGGATCGGTTAGATCTTTTCACTGATTCAATATTGAAATAACTATTGCTTTGTTCCCAAGACTGAGGTAAACATGTTCATTAAAGAATCATGCCTAAGATGACAAAACATCTTATATGAGATACCATCAGGTCCTGGACTAGTATTTTTAGTTTGGGACAGTGTTCTCTGCAGTTACAGTATAGAGAAATTGCAATAATATGGGCGTATGATTATGAAACTTATGATTAGCTTGCTCTTTAGTTCAGAGAAATTTGGGATCATAAGAGACTGGACTAGATAACCTTGCAAAAGTTTCACCTAAAAGATTTACAATATCATATGGAGAAGAGTATGTGACAGTTTTTCTTTGTAATATTGGGATAGAGAAATTTTGATCTAAGCAACTAGCTACTTTAATTTTCTTCTACACCTGTTTGCTGGAAGTCAATAATATGATGAAGAAGACTTATTTCATCCTTTTTTTTTTTTTTTTTTTTTTTTTTTTTTTTTTTTTTTTTACTATTTCCTCATACTTGATGAGCTAAATCTTGAGCTTTTTTGAAAACTACAAGCTTTTCTACAAAAAAAAGACACCTACGAAAAATAGACCACAATTTTTTGTTTCTTGTATGACACCTGACACTCATTGTTTTACCATGGTTTATATTGTTTGCATGGAACTGGGAAGCACTTGGGAATCATGCTTTTGGCCACATTTAGAAATGCATTAGTAACTTTTTGCAAGCATTATGTCCTCCCTATGAATCTTGCTGTTTATCACAGTTAACTGGGTGTAGTGGGGCCAATCTCCACGATTATAAGAATAAGGATAGAAGACTTGTGCTCTACTTATACCAGTTTGAGTCATAATTAGAGGAAAATGATTACTGTTATATAAATCATTTTCAACACTAAAATTTAATAAAAAGAAGTGTTGGTGAATAGACAAATCTAATTAATGGAAAGTTCTGGAGGGTTGCTGAAAGTATTTTGTAGAAATGAAGAGGCAAATACTGTTATTCAAAATGAACGCTCAATTATGCGACCACGAGAATTAATATTGTTACTACCCCATAAGGTGTTATGCTCATTAAAGTCACCAAGCAGTATAAAGGGTGTAGATAGCTGATTCAATAGAGTATTCAAATCACTTTTATGAACAGTGTGGGGAGGCAAGTAAAGGCTACAAATAATAATGTGAGATGATGTATGAACGCATACTGCAACAGCCTATAGTGATGTGTTATGAGGCTGGATAGAACTTGGGAAGTTGCAAGATACAAAAATGTATACACCTCCAGATACTATATCAGTAACATTTTTTTTTCACACAGTTATAACCAGCCAATTTAAAATAACACTGAGGCTTCAAGAATGTTTCTTAAATGACAAAACACACTGGATTATACATATCATATATGATAATGGTTTTAATATTTTCTATATGAGCGCGAAGACCTCAACAGTTTCAAGAAAGGAAAGATACCATTAAGTAAAATTAAATGTTTCAACCTTGGAGCAAGCCATCAGGAATTCAGACGAATCTTTACTTTTGAATGTTTCATCATCTGAAAGATCTACCTTCACTGCACCTTTTTGTAGAAGAAGGTAGAGTTTTTTTGCTTGTAAAAAGTGATTTATGGGGCCCTTCTCTTGCATGCTTCAATTTTTATGATCTTCAGCACTTTGATTTTGCAAAAGACTTCTGAGAAAAATGCTTTAGAATAGGAGAGACAGTTGTGTTAAAAATATTTGAGGATAATTTTGAAATCGGAAGACTTAAGCAATTTGTTTGGGTACTACAAGATTTCATGACTTTTTTGATAGCTCATGAATAACTAATACCCTGTTGAGGGGTATGGAAGACACAGCACACCTTGCTTTAGGGTAAGATTTGTTTTATTTTCACAGTTGTAATTTCTCTTCCTAATATCCATGTTGGACATGATTAGGAGTAAAAGGGATGCTTACCACTGAGGTGACACATTTTTCTTGTAATTGACGTGTACTGCTGTCATGTCTAACAGAAGCACACTGAGCACAAGTTAAGCCCCCCCCCCTTACAAGTAGTAGTAGGATTGACATTTAAAGAAACGCAAAAGTGTTTGGAATATAAGGTCGAACACTGCAATTTAGGTATCCAGCTCTCATAGATTGAGGTAGTGTATGAATTGCAAATAAATGGAGTTGCAAATGAAATGTTTGGTTTTTATATAATTGTGCCCTATCTCTTAATTGTAACATGTTGTACATGGCATATTTTTTGGTCAACAAGATTATTTAGAATTTCATTCCCTGAAAAATTGAGCAAATCATCAGCTGAAATCACTCTTTGCATAGAATTTAACCTACTCCGGATAAATACTACAACATCAATATTAACAAGACATTTCAGTTTTAGAAGGGTTTCGACCTGTTTAATTGATAAAGCTTCGAACATGAGGTCCCCAAATTTCATCTAGCGAACATTTTTGACATTTCCAACTGTACCAATAAAACACTTATTAATTATGAAAAGAGAAACATTATCAAAATACTCTCTGTTCTTTTAATTACAAAATATTTCTGATCACATATCATTTGTTGCTCCATAGGGAATAATTTAAAAATACACTCAAAAAAAAAAAAAAAAAAAAAAAAAAAAAAAAAAAAAAAAAAGGATTAATTCAGGATCATACCACCATAAAGCCAAACAAGGGGATACAGAATAACTGCACCAGTGCTAGCCAGGCCCTATAAGCTTTCAATACACCTCTGAAATATCCCCCACCTTTATCAAATCAGTCAGCATGATCGCTTGTCCTTTTACCTGAAGCAGGCCTAAGTAATGTGTTGGTCTTTGATAGGATAATGGATGCTTATTTTCAGGGACACAGGTCTTCACACATAACAAACATATGGGTAATTTAGTCCCCAGGAGAAGTTAAGAGCAACAGGCGGTGATAGCTACACAATGGGAGTCTGCAACTTTTTACAAGGCAACCACAATGACGGAGAAGGAAAAAGAAAGAAGAAGAAAAGAAAGAAGAGGACAGATCACTGGGGTACCTGGACATTGTGACACCAGTATTTACTTAAAGTAAATTTCCTGAGGGGTTTTCCTTCTGGTGGAAAACAGTGCATAGAGAAAAACAAAAAGATGTCTTTTAACCCCTTGCCTGCCGAGGGTGTATATATACGCCGCACTAAGCCGATGCGTTCACTGCCCCGGGCGTATATATACGGCTTTCGGAAATATGCTTCTCTGCTATCAGAGAAGCTTGACCCATGGCTTTGGAATACAATAGAATGTCCTTGACAGTGTTTAAAATATCTGTTGTGATGATGTTACATCTATTTCAATCGTGCCCCTTTTTTCCCAACAATACACTGCATAACAGCGATCGCCTGTTTGAAAACCGGTGGCACTGGGGAGCGAATTTCGTAAGTTTCCCTTGGCAGGTAAGCAGTAAAATCAATACTTTTTTCAGAAATCGATGAAATAACTTAATTGTAGAAATGTAGAAATAAGATCATATAAAGCTTTTCCCCACTCCTAAAGGTTACGTAAAGATGACAATTTTAAAAGGGGAGAATTGTCATGTATACCTTCATTCTTGAAACAAGTATATCAGAAGTACACAATGATTTTAAGTCAGCCTTAATTTTAAATTAAATAAAAATGTTAGAATTAAAATTTTGAGATGAAACACAATTCAGTCAAAATTCGATTATTTTAAATGCAATTATTTGCAATTTAATCACAGATAACCAGAATAGGAATTTTTTTTATTCATATAGATATTTTTTTTAATGTATATTTTGATACAATCATTTGCAATATAGTAACCGATTATTTGTAATTAATAAAATATTTGAAAAATTATTGTAGTACAGCATTAAAACGGTTCAAATAAATTTTAGTATTTGTTTTAATTTATTTAAATCATTTTTATATTAAATTAAAGAGCAAAGCTGTGAACATGCTAAAATAAAAACATCTTTATTTTCAACAAGTTCAAAGTTGCTGTAAGCAATACCAACAACTAACAATCACAGTTTTCAATTTAAAAAATTAATCAAAATAAAATTCAACATTATGCAACAAATACCTAAAAACTCTTTTTGAAAATAAAGATTATAATATTTGTAACATATTTGTATATGTAAGATTTTAAAAATTTCTTTAGATAATTTATAAAACATAGAAAAGTTAATATTTGAATGAAAAAGAAAAATATAAGACTTACAAAGGCTTTGTCATATATTTCTGAACAGCCTGCAAAAAAGAATTTTTTTAATTAATTAAAAAACCATATAATCGAAATTCATCACATAACTGTTGAAAAGAAATATATGCTTAATTTAAACTTACTTCTTGAACATTTAACTTTGGATTCTTTTTATCCAATTGTTCAAATATCTTAAGATTATTTTCTTGTTCATCTTTCATGTTTTGAGGAATATTGGTTTTAAACTGTAACATAATAAATATTTTTGACTTTACATAACAAAATATTTAAACATAGATTCAATACAATAATATAAAAACACACAACAGCAAAATTAGTATTCTCTACATTAAATATGTAATTTTTAATGAATTTGTTTAACTTTTTAATAAAAATCAAATGTGTGTATAATTTTATAATGTACAAAAATATCAGTCTGCAGAAAAAATTCATAAAAATTATATTAACATTATAAAAATTTTAATTTAAAATTTTATTTAAATTAAAAAGAACACACAGTAAAACACTGATCATTAGTTAACATAAATTCACAGAATATTTAAATAATATATCGAAACTTTCTGGTATAAGATCATTAACTAATAAATGGAATCATTGTGGCAGCACAAATGTAAAAATAATAAAAAAAAACCTTTAATTATAAATGTTTTAAATTGAAATTTTATTTGCTATAATAATCAGTGATGTATACATAATAATATAGTTTATTTTACAAAATTTTTTTATTACTATGCAAGATATTTATTTTAGTGATGTTTTTTTGTGGCAACAGTGATTTTGCTTTCATGATTTTGCTTATTCTAAAAAATTGAAACTTGCAAATTTATTATTATCATAAAATTAAATTTTAAATTTCCAACTTGGAAAAGGATTTCAGATTGAGATAATTTCCATTGCTCCTTTAGCATTTAAATTCAGAAATAAGCAGTCATTTCTTGAAAGTTAAAAAAAGTAAAGGAGAAAAATTCAATTACAAATGCTGCAGGTCAGTAATAATTTAATACCAAATGATACCTTATTTATGAAGGTTATTTGTTTGATGTTATTTTATTTTAATGAGTTTGAAACAAAAATGCAAAAAGTAATGTAATATAATTTATTAAAAATCTTTAGTAAATTAAAGTAATTTGGAGATAAATATAATACATTAACTATATTAAACATTCTCTCATAGTCATTATACTTCATCTCATAGTCTTATCTTATAGAAGTAATGTCTAAAGAAGCAACGCAGAATAACACAAAAGCATTGTAAACAAAGGAAAACTAGAAGTTTTCATAATAAATAGCTTTTAAAAAAATAAAAATAAATAAATTTATAATAATAAAAAAAAACTTGTGCAATGGATGTAAGAAAATTAATGGATTCTATTTACTATTATAATATGTAATAACAATGCTAAACTGAGTATTGTATTTTTGAAAACTAGTTGCCGATTCTACAACTGGAATGCATTTGTAATAATTTTTTTGTTGTATTATTAAATTAAAAATATATGTGATTTCAGAATATCATACGTACATATGACTCTTAATGCATAATTTAAGCAGTAATTCATTTAACCAAAAATTTAAGCCTTTCAATAAATATAATTTATTTTATAACTGAAAATAATTACAAACAGTTTTTACCTGTCTCTTTTTCATCTTATTCTTTGGTGGTTTTTCATTTGGAAGTTGTTTGGCAAATCTTCCTATTGATGCAGTAGCAGTTTTTGCTGCAATTAGTGACCTAGATAGCTAATTTTAAAAAATGTAACATTATAGTACTAATTGCATAATTTTTTCAAATAAAGAATTAAATTTTTAGAAATGAGCTTCCTTACTTGTTGTTTATCTGCTCTATCAACAGACTCCATGTTAGTAACTAAAAAAAAATTTGAATACAAAAAAAAAAAAAAAAAAAATCATATATAATGAATATATTATTTTAAATAACATTGAATACAGTAGCATAAATTTAAAAAAAAAAAATTTATTTGTGTTAAATACAAATTTTTAAAACAAAATTGAATTATTTTTCTATCATTTTAAACCACTAGTGACAAAAAAATTAGTGAATGCTGTAGAATATTTAAATTTACAATACTGCTTTAGTACTACATTAATAGTCTTATTTTTTACACACACACACATAGTGATTACTACTTGTTAGGTTTGGTTTGTTTGGTGCTCAAAGGACAATTTTTGAATATGAGGGTTAACTATACAGGGACCTACAGTTTAAAGTTGATTCCAAACCACTACGAACATTCAAGCCTATAATGGAAATCGATTCCACACTGTTGAACTAAAGGCAACAGCGCTAACCATTAGACTAGTACTTGTTAGATACAAGGCATATTAATCAAACTGTAGGTGCTGGGACCTAAGAGAAAAATCTTAATACAAAATTAGAAATAAATAAAAGATATAAGAACTAAATAAAAACTTCCATCATTAAAGATAAATTAAAAAGAAATTTTTTGCAAAACTAATGAGATGTCAAAAGAGGAAGAAAAATAACTATTAGTAAAAATTAATGCCTTGTATAAATAAATTATTAAAAATGATTTTCCAATGTTTTTACACAGTTCCGAAATTGTTTGAATTAAAACTTTTTCAAAGACTGTCATATTCTAGGGCTGTCTTCCTGACCATTGATTTATCTGATGGTCCTGCATCACCTGATATTTTAGCTATTCACAGGCCCTCAATTAATTTAAGTCAAAAACAAAGCGATTGCAGTGCAGTAAGTACAAGCACGCTGGTGATTTCAGGGAAACGTAACAGCCGATTTTCTGGGAAAGAAAATAACAAAATTGCACAAATAGTAGATAAACCAATTCCTTTATATACCATTAAATAGTTGATTTAAAAATCTTTTAGAGAGAATTGTTGGAAAAACACAGAAGAGACAAAGACAAGAAATGGATTACTAAAATCACAAATGTTTTACTATGGCCATGGGACAGACCTTTTGCTATATTTTGTCTCATTAAAGCTATAATTGTCTCTCTAAACTCCTATCTATACAAAAATACTGTTAAGTTCTCTTTGCCAACAGTGCAGCAAATGAGCGGAAATGGACATGAACCATTTGAGTCACTGTCTAGTACTAAACTCTGGACACTAGTAGGAAAGATACTGGAGAGCATGGAACAAGATGAATGATTTATAAATTTACTGTAGTTTTAGTTTTATATGAGTTCATGTTATTTTTGCTCCTTATTCTATTTTTAATGTTTTTATTCTGACTATAGTTATCTTCTAATGCTTTTAGAAATAAATGTCCACAAAATGTTTAACCTCAAAATTAAGTAAGAAAATAAAAAATGTTAAATATAACACATTTTTATTCAGGAAACTCATTAAAAAAGCAAATTAGAAAGTAGATAAAAGAAAATGATTTTTATAAAAATAATAATGATGTACAGAGAAAAAATATACATTTTAAAATGCATGCATTATATTTAATAATACATGCTAATTTTATTCTATACAAAATATTTTTGAATGGGAATTTTTTTTTTCAAAGTAAAAAGAACATCCTCTTTCTTAGTTAGGCCAACAAAATTGGCATTTAAATGATTTCATCTTTATTAACTAGATTAAATTCATATTTCTACTTTTAAACTCTTCCTAAAATGTTCATAAAAATTCCAATATTACATACTTTTAATTTTAGATGCTGATGCTATATTTTTTAACCTCTGGTACTCATTCTTGGCAATTCTTTCTTTTTTTTCTTCTTTTTTCTTACCAAAGAAGTCTGTATTAGGATCTAAACAACAAAACATATATATAATAAACATGAAAAGATAAAATAATTAAAATATGGTACATTTATATTACAAAAATACAAATATTATTAGTAGAAAATTTTGTTCCAAAATGGTAATGTCACTAAAACAATTATATTAAAAATAAAGGCAAAAATATGCAGAAATAAATAAAAAATCATTTAACACATTTAGTCAATTTTTTTTCTTAAAGATTATGCAGTTTCAGTCATTTCAAATAATTTTTCTTGTAATAGAAGAAAAATTATTTGAAATGACTTAAACTGTAGAAACTTTAGGAAAAAGATTTGGCTAAATTCTTCTCTTAAAGTTTCTACAATTTTACTTTAGCACATTCATTCAAACTATATTAGATTTGTCAACAAAAGTGAAATCATTATTCTTTTAAATTTCTACAGATTTCATCAAAATTAAGTACATTTTTTGTTCTTCTTTCTCGTGTTTCTTCAATTTTTTTTAAAATTCCCCTTCTAACTATTTCAGTGACATTCGCTTTGTTGAGATCTTCCTAGCAGAATAAATTCCTCTTACCACCATAATGAAACAAACTTTTCAAAATATTTATTTTTATATTGCACTTTTTCTACATAAATACTAAAATCAAATTTTTGTAAAATCAATAATTAATTAAGGAAATATTTAAAAACTAGATTTCCTTTTATTCAGAAAATAACACATCTGCATTTTTGCAACAAGTTTGAAAATTTTAGGATTTTCCCACAAATGTAGTTGCAGCATTTAAATTAAAACATTGCAATGGAAAGTTTAGAATTATTTTCAAATCTTTTGGATGGGAGCACAATAACTGTTTACATTTTATTAAAAGACGAATAGAACTTTCATTATGGAGTAAAAAAACTTTCAATTTTATTGTAAGCACAAAGTTTTTTCATAAGACTTTTACAAAAAGATATCATTTTGACATTGCATAAAAACAGTTTAACAGCAGAAAATCTATAGATTTTCAATGTTACAACTGTTGAATTATTGCATTTTCATGTATATAATTTGAAGTGAGCAACTGTAATATCTTTCTAAAAAAATCAAATTTGATTTTGAACATAATTAGATAAAAATTAATTATGGCTGAAACATGTTACTTGAATTGTGAAAGCTTCTAGTGCAATCTGTTATTTATTTTATTAAACATAAATGGTATTTCTTTCAAAATATATTATTCTGATGGAGAACGTTTTAATTAGATTTTTCGTAGTAATGTATAATATGTACAACAAAATCTTTAACTTTTTAACAGATACCTAGCAAATTATGCACAGAAATATACACTTGAAAAAAAATATAATATTTCACTTGAAAAAAAAAAACTTTTGCAATGCATATATTTTTAAGGGAATACAGAAAATTCTCAAGCACTCACATAGGCAGATCAATATGTGATTCTAAAAATTTATAGACATGTATAGACATGGACTTCCCTTAATGAACTTCAACATAAAATTCTGTATGTTTACTAGATGTCCCAGACCTCTTGTTATGGAATTGGCTTCACTACAATGCCTTAAGTTCTACCCAAAGAATTGACAGATAGGCGTGAAATCATGGTTTCGGTCACTTACAGAATGGTTATGGTCAATTTAACTAATGCAGGTGTAAATCAAAAGTGTTGAGAGATGTTTTCATGCACAATTTTCAGAATGCTTTGTTGCAAGGAAGCAACAGCTTTCTAATTCTGCTTTACTTTTTTTATATTTATTCACATTTAGATTTTCACAATCAAAAATCCTCCAATTATTACAATTTATAAACAACTTATACGATACTTATTTTCACTTTTTTGATTAAATTAATTTTCAAATTATTAATGGGAATCATCTTTGAAAGTTTAAAAGAAATGGTGGAACTTCATTATTGATTTGAATCTTTCTTTCAGACATTACTGTTCAAAATACTGGTGTATCCTCCAAGGAATTTTTTGATCAACAAATTTTTTCTTCGGGTTTTTGAACAATACCTATGTTAATGATAAATGAAAAAAAAACTATCAATTCTTCTTTATTTATATCTTCTCACTTAGCTGAACAAGAACTTCAGGTCAGTTCATTATTATCAATACTTAATTTTGTGTATTCATTAGTATTTAAAATAATGAATTCTAAATTGTCAACATTAAAAAAAATTCAAAAATACTCAAGTGGATAGGAAGGATCCAATACAGATACATTAATTTATGAGTTATTTGTAAATGGAAATGCTGATGGATCTATCACTGCTGAACTGTCGATCTGTACCAATGATAAGCTCCAGTAAGATCATTAAATTCACTATCCATGTCCAAAGAGTTATCTTCATTACAATTCTTTTTCACTGCTAGAATCAGACACAATGTTTGTAAAATGATAATATTTTCATGTATGCAACTAGAATTTAACTTCTGAGAACGGAGGTACACAAAACAGCCATCTTATATATACAGAAACAAGAAGCGTAAAGTGACAATATAACATTTCAATAATTCCTTATGGCCAATTGAAGGCAATTTATTGACACGCTCACTTGGAATGCAGCATTAAAAAGATGTTTTCCAGATTTTTAGAATATAGATATTACTCTTTATTCCACATAAAAATATATTATTTTGTTACGATTAAGGTCTATAACATTACAAGGAAGCTATTATTTTTAGCAAGAAAGCTTTAATTTTGACTCAAACTTCCACTTTACATTTTAGCATAGGACTGGCAAATGATATTAAAATACATCAAGAATTGCTAGTTTCAAATTACAAGAGATATTCCCATAAATATTTGTTTTTGAAATGCATATCTGTTTCAAAGATACTATAATAGTTTCACCATAAACTAATGTTCAAATTTAAATATTTAAAAAAATTTTGTATTTAGTAATAATGAACATTATTCTGTATAAGAAAAACAGCAGAGAATAAGTTAAATTATTTAATTTCTTAATTGTGAAATTCATAATTATTTTAAACTAATATTTTGCAAATACAGTTTAAAATCATTGAATAAATGTTTCTTATCCAATTTTAGAAAATGTGGCCTTTCTTTATTATAAAATAAATATTTTCATTTATTAATTTAATTGACATCTTAAATACTACATTTTGACTCTCATACATTTCTATATCTAACAGCATTACTAAAGGTTATTACTTTTAGATTCTTGAAACAGAATCTTACAAATAAGCACTATGTTATAATTTTTTACTCCTTCAAGTGTTTTCAAAATGAAATTTCAAAGAGTTAATTCTGATATTAAGTTAAATTTGAGCTTGAATAAGATGTTTCTAACATAAGAAATACATTTTGTCATTGCAGTAAAATAATAAATTAAGATATTTATTTTTAATAGGATAACATTATTGCAAAATTAAAGCTGTTGAAGATTGATAAAGTATTCATTTCTGGTTAGTGAAATTTCAGTTTATAAAAATATATTTTATATGAATATTTATTTCTTTAATCAAAACTACAAGAACAATAGATTAATCTAATCAAAAGTAATTAAATATTTTTATTTTATATCTGTCAAAAGAAGAAGGAAATTAAATCATGATTTTATTTAAGTACTTTTTTTTAAGAAATTTTTTCTAAATTTACCACTTTTAATCATTTGCATTTCAAAGCAGTTATAATTCAGTGAAAGGATATTTATTTATTAATTAAAAATATAATTCATATATAACTAATTTGAATATGTGAAAAAATCTGATATTGATATGTTCTATATTGTATATCAAATATTCAATTATTAAAATACTATTGTAAGTAACAACATTAAAATTTTGCCGTTTTTATTTTTGCTGTTATTTTCCTTAGGAAAAACAAATTTTCATGTTAGAGATACATTAATTTTAATATTTGTACAACACATTCAAGAAATAATAAAAAATATATAACAACAACATAGATTCTCATTTGTAACAATAGTTTTTGCATAGAGGAAAAATTTAGTATGAGGAATTTAATATGAAAAGTTTGCAAAATGTTTCACAAAAATTTTAAGGTAAGTCAGTTGCTATATACTCTGAAGTCTATTGTTAGGAAATCAAGTTAGTTTTTATTTATTTTTTTAATTATTAAAAATATACAATTTTGACAAAATTCATCAGTTTGTATGTATTAAAGCAACAGAAACATTTCTTTAAACAGTTTTGCAAATTATTGATGATTTTATAAATAAAGTGTTGATTTTGAAAAGTATCTGCAATGATTGAAACCAATGAATAATTAAACAGAAAATTAACCAATTGTTACAACTATTTAAAATCATTACAATTTAACCATCTAGAAAAAAAAAATTATTTTTTTTATTAAGAAGAATTGATGCATCAAACTGCTTTTGAACAATGATTAAAATAAATATCAGCTGATCTAATCTAGTATTTATTTATTTTTAAATTATTAGATGAAAACTATATATATAATAAAATGATATTTTAAAATTATAAAGTATAATATGATATTGATTGTGATAGCTATTATATATTTTGTATTTATTTGAAATTTTAAATACAAACACTCCTTAAAAATAAATTTTGTGATAATAATTTTCAAAATAATTGAATAAAATTAATAATTAAATAAATTTCATTCATTGATAAAAAATTATAATAAAGACTTGTAGAAATTTTTGAGCAGAACATTCACAAAGTAAATTACTAGCACATTTAGGTTTCTTCAGCTAACAGGGATTAATGGAATTCCCCATTGATCCCTGTTCACACACTACCCAACAAACTACTCTTGATTAAATATTTAAAATAATCTTGAAAAATATTAAAGTTTCAATGAAATTTCCTTGCGCAGATATTTGCCTTAAGTTTGAACTACTATTTCACATATTTATATTTGATTGTTTTAAATACTTATTGCATAAATCAAGAGCTCCGCTTAGTATAAATAATTAGTGAATTATTTTCATACTCAACTTTTCATGATAGTATAAGATTTAAAATATGCTAATAGGTAGCTTTTGTAAAATCAAAAATGGTTATAAAACTTAAAAGAGTTAAAAAGTCTCTTGTAATGATTCTATCAACTATCCATTTAAAATTATTTTCTACATTCATTCATGTTTTGCATTAATTTTTTTTTCAGATTATGTTGTTGATTGCAATAAAATTAAAACTATACAAATTTTATACCTGCATTCTGTGGTACTTCAATAAGCCAGTCATCTTTTTTATTTTTGATGCTGTGATAACCATAACGTGGTTTCCATTCCTAAAAAGAGACAAAATTCAATATTAGGCTATAAGTTTCAAGCAAAATTTTTCATCTAATATCTAAAAATATAAATAGATGCATAAAAGTATAATAAAAATTAATATAGGAAAAGTGCATGTATTAAAGTAAAAACAAAATAGGACTTTAATATCAAACAAAGGAAATATATAATAAAAAGTTGAAATAAAATCATAATTTATAAGTTAGGATTAATAAATCTTTAAAAAGAACAATCAATTTTGACCTAATGTCAAATCAAGTATATTGCTTATTGGAGATTCTTCCTGAGGAACAATTATTACCTCAAATATTTTAAAAGAGTATTATCTGGCATTCATTGAGGAGTTCACAATCTTTTCCTCTGAATTTGAGAAACATTCATGAAGGAAGAAGCAAAAATTTTTCCTGGTTTATCTTTTGTCCTCAAAAACATCAAAGATGCAAAATATTCAGACAAGGCTTTGCAGATGTAATTCTTTGTAAAGTAAATCTGGTATAACTAGACAGGATACTACAAACAGTGTAGAGAAATATTAAGATGATTTAAGATCCATCTCGGTGAAGTATTAATTAATTTTGTACATTTCTTTGTTTAACTTTATCCATAGGATAAAATGTTATCCCAATAGAGCCTCTCAATGCCAATTAGGATAGTTCAACTCTTCGCAGACAACTTCTTATGCTTGTCTTACTAATTTCCAAGAACATTTTTTATTTGCCTTATTTTGGCAAATATTAAAAGAAAGATTTATTTATGACTCAACAGTCATTCTTTGCACATGAAGATTTGATTAGACAGGACCTACAATTTTAAGTGGATTCTAAACCACTACAAACATCAAAGTTCAAGATGGGATTCAAATCCACAAACTGCACTAAAGGCTAGAGGGCGAACCATTCAGCTGCAAGAATGGCTTTTAAGAAGAAGAGTAATTTCAAGAACATTATTATTCCTGACAAGAGTTCTAATGTCATAAGTGACATCATTAGTAATTTTCAAATTTTTTAACTGTAATTGCTATTTATCTTACCAATCTATATCAAGCAACATTCATTGCAAAGAGGATGTTTGTAACTTTTTATGGTCAGATTTTGTGCTAGTGGCATCACTGTAGAAAATGCTTAACATTAACACCTACAACAAATGACTTGGGAATTGCTATTTTGAAGTAAATGTCTTGTTTATAAAGATACCTCCAACTATAACTAACTGGACACTGAAGAATCCTGATCCTCAATGAACTCTGTGGTCAAATTGGCAGCATAGCTATTTCTATTTACTCTGATTATAGTTACTCATGACTCTCTTTTATTCAGCTTCTTTTTTGAACTCACTTAGCAAACCTTACCTTGCCATGCTGGCCTTGTCCTGTCCAGGCATAGTTCACCATCTTTCAGGTCCCAACGTGGGACCCGAAAGATGGTGAACTATGAAAGATGGTTACCTTGCCATGCTGTGTACACTATCATAACTTTATACAACATACCTTTAAAAATATCATAAAAATTAAGATGTTTCAGATTCAGTTGCTCCAGGTACTATAGTAGTTTAATATTTAAAAAAATTATAGTTAAATATATATTTAATATTTATAGAATACATTTTTAAATATCATTATATTTACAAGCACTTTCATTATTTTGATACTCGCCTGAATATCTGCGTGTTCATACAGATATTCAGGTGACACAGACACACACACATATATATTTCAATAGTTTAAATCTCTATTATTTAAGGAAATCAAATAAAATAATTTTCTTATTAGATTAATAATCTCAATAAGGTATCTAAATTGTGGATTTAAACCCCCTTAGTCAAATATACAATCTTAAAAAGAATTTGGAAGTGTGGAAAAATTTCTGGTTTTGATAAAATTACTCTACAAGGATTTTTGTTGGCTGACCCTTAACATGTCATCTAAAAGTTACAAAAAAATTTTAATAGATGATGGCATTTTTTAGGCTCATAATTAAATATTTTTCTGTGAAAATCCAAATCTTGTCACTTACTGCATTTAATTGTTTAAAACATAATTTCAATGCAATTATTATGAAAATACTTATACAATAAAAACTTTTAATATACAATACTGTTGTAATACGTAAAGTATGTGTATTGCATTAAAATCAGTCTGAGCTCGGAAACTGCATATCTAAAAACAAACCTTACAGTAGAAAAAAATTACCTTTGTACTGTCATCCCATACTAATTTTTCTTTTTTCTTTTTAGTTATTCCTTTCGCTTTAGCAAATCTTTCCCATTTAGTCATTGGCTTTTCTTTGGGAACCTATAAAAATATTAGCAAATTAGGTTTAAAATGAAAACATAATGAATTTGTTTTAAAAAATTATTAAAAATTATATATATATATATATATATATATATATATATATATACACAAAAAAAGAACTAGAATTTAAATATTGATATTCTATTATATATTTTATTTCTATCAAAAATTAATTAGTAGAAAGAAAAATAATTAAAAGAATTTTCAATACTTACATGTTTCTCTCTTGGAATAATTGTTGTAGGAAGTGGAAGCTATTTAAATAAACAAAGATATTGTTTTAATTTTAAGTTATTTAGAGAAATATAATTTTATAATTTATATCTATTTATAATTTTAACAAAAAAAAAAAAGATATTGATTTAATTTTAGGTTATTTACAGAAATATAATATTATAATTTATATCTGTTTATAATTTTAACAAAATTTATTTATTATTCCATCAACATAAAAATTATATAATTTCTCATTTTTAATTGAACAAATTTCTCATTATGACTGTTTTATTTACAAAGCAATAAAATAAAAATTGGTCATATTGAAAATAAAAATATTAAAATAGACAATTTAGTGTATGATATAAATTATTAAAAATTTCATTATTTTACCAATGTTTGTCCCTATTTATAATAGTTAATTTTAAAATATGAAATATTTCATGATTATCATCTTTCAAATTACTTCACTTAAAATACAGCATTATATATATAAGTAACCCTTGTATAACACTGTTGATAGATACTTAGAAAATACTTTGTTATTTAAAATTGGGTTGTATGGAATTTAAAATCAATGAAAAAAGGGGAGATATGTTCTAAAAACATAAGGAAAACAAATATTTTTATTATATATAAGTGACTTAGTTCTTTCAAAAACATAAATTTATGTCTGATTTAAAATGTAACAAAAAATAAAAAAAGCAATGTTTTCATTTAAAGTTACAGTAAGTAGTTTTCATTAAAGTTATCTAGTTATATTTCAGTTTAATAAGCTTTTACCTCATTGTTAATGAGTTAGGAAAACAATAATGTTTTCCTAAGTGAACAAGATCGATTTCATTTTATGTATTTTCTTCATCTATACTTTCCGCACTTCTATCCTGTTTAAGAAATATATAATTTTGTTTAGTTAACCATTTGTGATTGTAGAATTCCTGTTGTGACGATAGACAATTTCACAGCTACCTTATTCTCATTTTCAGCTTCTTTCAGAAATGTCTGAATTGAAGGAAACTTTCCAAATTTCAAAAAAAAAAAAAAAAAAAAAAAAAAAAAAAAAAAAACGTTTTTTTCCAATTTTTTTTATGTCAACTAATTAATTTTACTATTTATACATTTTTCTTCAAAATCATTTTGATTTCTATTTTTGGGTGTTATTTCCATTAATTTCTTTTACTAGTTTAAAATGTTCTCATTATCCATGTCTACAGAGCTATGGCTTCAATCCATTTAGCAAGTTCGAATATGACACTGATATCATTTTTTGTCCATTCAAACACATCGTCATTTTCAAATATAGATGAACATACTTCAGCTATTTCAACACACATCTAATATTGATCACACAAGTAAATTTTAGAAGCAGTATAAGAATGTTTTTACTCAAAAATGCAATAATAATTGCTTTGTGCTTACAAGAAGATCACATACAAGAAGTTTTCAGACTTCTAAGAGTCGCAAAGCAAACAGTCACATCACAGTAGTATCCACATTATGTAATAGTAGATGATAAATGAAGATTATGTAATAGTAGATGCTCTGAAGACTAGTTAAATTTCAGTACCTTTAACATAATTATTTTTACATATTATTAAAGGAAATTTTGGAATTAAAAAATTCCTTTAAAACATAATTTTTGAATTGAAGTATCAACTCATAAAATTTTCAAGAGGCAGGAATCAATCCTCAAAACTCAAAAGGTCAGTATCTTAGGAAGTGCTATATTGTAAGGCCAATTGTTTAGGTCAAGTTATACTGTAAAAATTAATTGTAAGAGGCATCTACCAGTAAATTGCTTTGTTTAATTCTTACAACAGCAAAATTTTATTAGCATTTAATGCAATATAAAGACACTAATATATAAAAAAATTAAACAAATACTTGAGTGCAAATATAAAAAAATCCTCTTTATAGACTTTTTACTATTATAAAATGCTACTAAAAATTAAACATTCCTAAAATAAAATTACTTATTGACATTAAAATTGGTAAACACAAATTTTGAAATTTGTCACATCACTCTGGAATATATATTGTAGATTGGCCCCCTTACGAAATCACACATTTTGAATACACTGAAAGTTTTTAAGAATTTTTCAGTCAGTTTATTTCTTCACCAATTTTATAAAAGAAGTAGCAAAATATTTTGAAGCAATTTATCAATTTAAAAAAAAATACAAAGAAAAAAGAGTGAAATTAGATGAGTATTAAAAGTGTATGAGCAACCCAACAATAAAAGTATGGTAGATTATTGTCAAAAGTAAAAGAATTATTAGATCTGTTATACGTGTTATATTAAACTGCTGTAAAAATGAAATAAATAGTAGAAATTATCATTAGAATATTTGAAATATTTTAAAATAAGAACTAAAACACTGAAGAAAAAAAATTTTTTTTTCTAATTTGTAGTGCAAATTTTACTTCATTGCCATCTGTGAGCGTAATATGTGTTATTCCTTTTTTTATATTCCCTGTTTATTTGACCACCAGTTTCTTCTAATGTTGTTTTAACTCCTTTTTAACAAGAGGACTGTTAGCTTGACTCAAGAGCTAAAATTTGAATGGTAAAGTTAGTAGAAATTTCCTTGCTACAGTTTTTTTTAGTAACTGAAACCCCCCCCCCCCCCCAGAAAAAAAACTTTTTTTTAAATACACAAGTTTAAACAATGTACACAAAATACAAATAAATTGATAAAAAAAATTTTTAAGGACTATGATAATATAATATAATAATTTATAACAAAATATTTTCACGTTTCATTTTCATTCATGAACATGGTTTGGTTTTTCACTCTAGGGATATTTTTGGCATACGAGGGCTAATTGGACCAGGACCAATGATTTAAAGTGGTTCTTAACCACTATAAATATCAAAGCCCAAGGTGGCATTTAAACCCACAAATTGTTGAACAAAAGACAAAACTAATCATTTGGCTACCAGCTAGGGCATACAGGCACATGGAGCCACTTGGATTGAAAAATAGATAATATAGTCAATCAAACATATGATAAATGATTGCATTTTTTAGGCTTTAAATTAATTATTGAAAGCAGAAGTATAATAAATTACATAAAAGGCATGGAAAAAAATCATCTATATTGACGCATTTAAAAGATCGAGACAACATTAAGTAAAAAAAAAAGTTAATCTAAAAAAAAACAAAACTATATTTACTTTTGTCACAGGAACATGCTCATTATATTCACTTGGAAGCTGTAAAAATATTAAAGATTAATTTAAAGGCTTCTACGAATAAGTATGACATTATAAAAAATATATTAAACTTTTACTTAATTTATCATAGTAATATCAAACTAATTCAGCAAATTTATCTTAAACTAATACAAAGTAGTAAATTTATCTAAATAAATTTTACATAAATTTTGTTAATATTTAAGAAAAAGCATATATAAACTCTAATAATAGATAATTTTCTTTCACAGAAGATAAAACACATAGAGCATTTTGCTTAATGCTTAATGGTTTCATAAAACATCAAAGCATTAACCATTAAGCATTTTCAATCACTGACAATGCAAAGCATTCTTACTGATTTTTCTAATGTTTTACCAATTTATTTTTTTTTATTTATTTATTATTTTTTTTAATATTTTATAATAACAATTCTTATGTGATACTAAACATAAATAAAATTACAATTCTTTTAGGCTTTAAAAATATTACACTTTACTAGAAATATTTTTCAAATAATAAAGGTACAATATACTTAATATGTTATTGTCTATTTAAAAAGTTATGCATAAAACTTTACACAATGAAAACTAAATTAGTCTATATTTTTTAAATTCTATTATTTCATTTATCAACACATATAACTGCAGGCATTTAAATTTTTCAGAGCTATACCAATTTTATGATCTGACGTCAATACATAAAACAGAACAGAAATTTTTTCGTTTAGGAATGAAACATTTGTTACATTTTCTTAATAAAAATATGAGCTACCATAAGCAGAAAGTATATATAAACTTAAATTAGTTTTTCATACAAGGTAAAAATATGAGTATTCATTTTATAGAAAGTATATAGCAGAAAGCATATAGAAACTTAAATTAGTTTTTCATACAAGGTAAAAATATGAGTATTCATTTTAAGATTCATGGGGGAAGCAATGAAAAAAGTAACAAGAATTGATACAAATATTCCTAAGGAAACTAGTTGGAAAAACTCACTAAAGAATGCATAAAACTATACATACAGCATTATAAACCAAAGCCTACTTTTTAAATCTCATAGCAGAAGTTTGACAAAATCCCTTCAGATTTATAAAAAGAACTAAATATTTTTTAATCTAACTTTTTAAATGATTATTAATAGCTTATTTAGCTGCTATAGAAAAGGATTTACTCAATCAAGTATCAACAACATACTCCTGTTTACACCTTATCTTTTTATTTGATAAAATATTTTCCAATTTGTACAATACACATATATATCAAATTTCCTAGGTAATTACTGATCAAACTATCAATATTTTTACTGCTCCTGAATTATTAATCAATTTATTGCATCAGTAAAAAATAAAAAAAAGGATTGCTTATATAAATAAATAACTCTTTTTCTATAACCAAAATTTTAGTAAAAGGCAAGAAATTTTTTCAAAATGATGCTGATTTCATTTGAAAGATGATAATTTGGTAAAAAACAAAGTAACTGTTCATATTCAAGATGATTTCTAATTTTTGGGCCAAGCACTGCACAGTTATTTTATCAAACTAAATTATGTCAATAAGCATAATATACGGTAACTAAATACTGATCACTTTCAAACTTTAACTTTGAAATCACACGATAACTTAAATTTCAAATATAAAAGATTTGAATATTTCATTATAATTACTTACTACAGAAATATTAAAATGCTAATAACTAGAAGCTAATTTCACAAATAAGAAGAAAAAAAAAAAGATAATAAAAGCAAATTTCAACTAGGCATCATGCAGTCAAATAAAATTATATCTATAACTGTTAAAAAAATTTCAAAATATAAACATTAAATTATCCACATCAAATGCAGAGACTAATAAAATGTTTCAATGATAACTAGCACACAACTCAAATTTCATGCAGGAGCAAAATCGTATTACATCATAAAAACGCATTCTGACGAAGTAAGCAAATTAGCACATTTTATCGTCATACTGGTACCTGGTCTTTGACTGATAATTTTCATTAAAAAATAAATTGGTCTGAAATTATATATTTTCTTTGTTACAGAAATTTTGCTTTTAAAAGACATTCCAAATAACAATAATATATTAATTTTTTCATGAAATTTGATTGAAAAAGTAAAATTAGTTGATATTTAAAAAGTTTTATAAAGTACCATATTTTTCGGTATATAATCAGCGCATTATGTGTTAAAAAAAGTTTCGAATTTCGTAGTGCGTATTATAAGCCCCCACAAATAATTTAATAGAAAAAATTTCTCAATCCCAAAAACTTGCTAGAAAATTTTGAAATAAATATAGTTTATATTTCATAAAATAAATAACACGTGATGCCATGCTGTGATTGACTTATTTTAGCTATAATCAGCTTTATCTAATTATGTTCAAGAACAAATTCAGTTCCTTGAAGATATTATGGTTGATATTCACAAATATCATTTTGCATTTCGTCTTGACGTGAGCTGTTTTGTTATGAAAATATTTGAACTCGTATTATATAAAATGGTAGTGAAAATGTTTAAGTTACACAGCATATTTTAAACTAAAAGCTATAGAGAAGGAAAATAAAAATATGGTAATAAATGTGTTAATGTAAAGTGAAAAACAAAGCATGCATGGCAGAAAAGAAAAATGCCTCCAATGTGCAGTTCAAAAATAATATATTTTTTTCATTTTATTATTAACAAAACAAAATTTAAAATTTTTATTAAAAATTTTTGGGAATTATTACTCTTCTACTTTCGTATCAGTTTATCACATATTGCCAATGAAGGGGATCCTAATAGATTTTTTTCATAACAAATGTTATTTCTTTACAAACTTTTATATTTTAATCATATTGTGCATTTTTTATTTTATATGACACCCACAATATCAGCAATATATATTTTAAACTATTCATTGAAAAAATTACTTCAGATTAGGAAACACTTTTTTTCCCCGTTTTACTGGAAAAAAAAATGTCTTGCAGATAATACGCTGCTATAGATTATATACAGGAAAATACGGTAAAAAACAAAATTAAGAATTGATATTGATAAAAATGGGTAGTGTTTTCAAATCTCAAAGCCACTAGCACTTTCAAAAGAATAAATTTACTTTCAATAAGCTTTTAGTTTTTATCAGTATAAACAGAACATTGAATAATCATCTCAGATAAAATCAAAATAAATTGAAAGCAAATGGAAACAGATTTAACAAAAACTCTTCTCCACTTCAGTCAACATCAAGTTTTTCAAGAACATATGTTTACAGAAATATATTAAAATATATAATTTTTCTTAAAAAATCTTTATACATATAATTTTTATAAATATATTAAATAAGAACATTTTTCTAAGCAGTAAATATGTGTCTTATCAACTAATTAGTAATCTTTTTTCTCAACAAACTTAAAAAAGCTAACTTTAAATTTAGACCAAAAATATTAAATAATGAAAACTACAATTTCCAGTAAGCTGTCAACAATTTTAGAAAAAACGGAAATTGTAATTTTAACTATTTACATTAAGCTATAAATCTTACCTAATCTCAAATCATAATAAATCTGTCCAGAATTAATATGAGATAAGCAAATAATAAAATAAATATTAATTTATTTTGCTTTAATTATGCTTAGTTATTTCTTAAAGCATAATTATGAATTATGACATCAAATAACTAATTAAATAAAAACAAATTAAAAAGAATTAATGTTAATAAGCAGAATTCCACATATATTAAATTATAATATAAGTTAAGATTTTTAAATGATAATAAATACAAAAATTTAAATGAAAATATACTCAGTGTAAAAATATTTTAATTGTTTCGAGAGTGTACTAAATAGTGCTTTTGAAATTTTTATGCATATTTTTTTAATAAAATCAAGAAATATATTTGAAAATATTCAAAAAACATTAAAAAGTTTTAAACAATATCAACTTTAAAAAAATCAAATTATTATAAAATCAGTTAATTGATTCAAATTTATAATATTATGTTCTAATAGGTAAGACGAAAATCTTGCTAATGCTGAATAAGGAAATTTAAATTTTCTCCATATGACTAGATTTGATTTATCTTATTGCTAAATAGTCACGCCACTGTGACAGAAAATAAGATAAAATAAATTTAAGTTTCATTTTGCTTCATTGTAGTAGTTGATAAATGATCTCTGCATAAGCTTTGAAATTATATCTGTTTTAGGCAATTGCTGCATAAGTATAGGAAGGTGAAGTACAAGAACAAGTACAAGAAGTACTTGCTAATTAAATTTAAATAATGACATTTAAAATTAATTATTAAATAAATAAAAAACAAATATTAAATTAAAACATATTTAATGATTTTAACAAAGCATACATTTAAATTTCCCAACTTTAAAATATCTCTTCAAATTATAAAAAAATAAATAACATAAGATTCAAGCATTATTCAAATTCACAATAAAATTCATAGTACATTAGTTGGGTTTTGTGGCGCAAGGTCCAAAAAGGACAAGCTGTGCCAAAATTTTAATTTTAAAGATATACTTGTGCAACATGCAAGCTCAATGTTAAAAGATTAAAATACAAAAATATATGTATTAATTTTATTTAAAATTTATATAACTATAAATCAATATAAGAATAAAAATGAAAATTTACAAAACTCAAATAAAATGAACAAAACCAATTTCCTTTAAGAAAGCAAAGAGATTTCTATGGGATAGCTCCCTCAGTAAATCAAGCATAGTTAAAATATTTATTTTAAAAAACTAATAACGGTAATAGCTAAAATCAGGACATGAAATTAATATGTGAAAAACAGTAAATGGTTCACCTCACGTTTTACAGCAAGGATTTAAATTCACTTAGAAATAAATGTCTACATGTGTGTGTCCGATAATCTGAGCACATCAGGCATTACGACACAGATAATTAATATGCACATCAAAATTCAATCATAAGAATGCATTCTATCCCACTAGTTTATCAGTTAGGCACATTTGGGACCTGCAGAAGGTGGTAGGATTTAGTTGTGATATTTATGTGAGCCTTATTTGAATCTTAACATTTGTATATTAGATGTATGAAAAATGATATTTTATTGGGTAGCAATATAGTTTATTACTCACAATAAAATCAAAAAATAAAAAGGTTTTACTGACATAATTTTTAGATAAAAGAAGGTTATTTACATGAATTTTTGTTATAAACCCTATCAAACTCTATTTCATTATAAATGGTTGGTCGAACTATCACCTTTTTTTTTTCTTATATTTTCTATTAATTCTACAGTTTATATTTCTCATAGAGAATTTTTGTTTCAAAATTTATTCCTTAAATTTGTTATGTATTAGCCTCAAAAATTCTAAAAGTTTTATCATTACTTAATAACTCTATAAAAGGTATTTTATTATAATTAGTTGATGAAATCTGAAAAGAACATATTTTTAAGTTTTGAAAATTTTTTGATAACATTTAGTGAAACGTTTGCAAAGCAAATGATGTTAAATTGTAGCCTGCATATAATTCATTTTGAGTACCCTTTCTCATATACACCCTACATTTAAAAATACTTGGTAAATCTGAAAAAGAAATCACCAAATTTTGGGAACTTTGATATACCCCCCCCCCCCCCCAAAAAAAAAATTAAGCGACAAATCTGGCACTCCCTATGGACGTTTTAGGGTTGCTGTTTCTTATTTTGGTGTTGCTAATTTAGGTTTTTTCAGCTTTTAGGTTTTTGCTGTTAACAAGTTTAGTATTTTGTACCATTTTTTGAGTTTTTATTTTAAAGTTTTTTTATGTATTAATTATTTGTAATTAGCGAGAATCCATCTTAGCGAGTAAAAAAAGGCGCCAAAAACAGGTATTATGGCTGGTGAGCGAAAAATGTCGCCAAATTTGGGATTTGGGGGGTATATCCAAGTAGTTCCAAATTTCGGTACACTGTGTCATTATTTGATTTTAGCAATCAACTATCACAGTACTTCTTCACCTTAACACTCAAGAAACATATTCAGAAGTTATTTTGTGAGAATTTACTTCATTTTTTTTTTATTATAACTATAATGAGAATTTGAAGTTTTACTGGACTATATCAGTATATAAGTAAATTAATTAGAATTTTAATTCATAATTAATACACAAAAGCTAATAAAAATAATTACATATCTTAAAAAAGAATGAAGTTGTATATAGGAGTGAACCATTGCTTTTAGGCAGCGATAAATATCTGTAGCAGTAATAAAAAACATTAGCTGTGACATAAATTAACAAAAAACAAAGTACAGGTAAATTTTGTACATAATTTCAATGTCCAGATGACAAAAAGATCTTAAAATGCGAAGTATCTTAAAATGCAATGAAATCAATACCTTCCCATAAAAAATATATATTATCATATTTGAGTCATTAATGTTAAGCGGTTAAAATTTACCTTAAGAATTTCAGTCATCAAATTTTGAACACCTCGAGCAGCCACATGCTTAAGAGATTCTTCCGTTATATTTCTGTAACGAAAAATATTATCATTACACATCACCTAAAACTGCCCCAAAGTTTAATCTGAGATATATATTCATTATCTTACGTTCCAAATGATGTTTTCAATTGCACAATATTACTGACTAATAAATTTCCAACATCTAATTCTACATAAATATCTTGTTCTTCGTCCATTTTTAACACTGCATGTGGTTTTAATGTCTGTATTAATAATAAAATTGTAAATGTAAACATCAGTAGCGATGCCAACTATTCATGCAATAATCGAAATAAATAATTATAATAAATTCTAATAATTATTCTGAAAAACTTAAAACAATATTATTTTTAAAAATATTTTTTCATCTTGTAAGTGAAATAAGTTACATATTAAAAATTAAAATAATAATATTTGTAATTAATTTTAAAAAATGACGTTCAATCATATTATATTTCAATCCCGTTGAGAACATTTATTGGATTCGAGAAAGATATTTTTCTGGATTCTGGATGACACATGAACTCTAATGTGATTTAATTAAAGTGATAACAACGGTTTTCTCTTTATTTCTTTATATATGAAATAAGAAAATATTTTATAGATTCTGATAAATTAATAATTTTACAGACGTGTGGCATCATACAAATTCCGTATCTTTCTTAAAATAATTAAAATTTTGTTTATAAAGCTGGCAGATTATCGAGCGTCACGTTGGTTAATATAGATAAAATAGAATTGAAAGTTAATTTGCCTATTTGATGTTAAAAATTTACTATTTATATATTAGGAGTTTACTGTAGTATGAATCAAGAATATGAAAAGCGGTTGTTTCGCCAACAAAATGGGCAAAACAATGAGTTGCATGGAATATCAACCCCTATTAAATCACCAGGAAAAGAGTACGGAGATCGTTTTATACCATGGAGGAAATCTAATGATTGGCAAGTTAATTATACTTTACTGCAAGAAAATAATAAATCATTTGGCCAGAATAAAAAAGCCAAAGATACAAGCTCGGATTGTTCTAAAGATGGTGTTGCGTACAACTGTTTGCTAAAGAATGAACTTCTGGGTACAGCGATAGAAGATGTAAAAGAACAAGCCGAAGAAAGAAAAGCTTTTGCAGCTTGTGATGGCCGTAATTCTAACCTATTTTCTTATCGAGTTTCTGATAATTCTGTGATAAATGAAGTTTCTTCGCCATATTCCTTGTCACCCGTTAGTAGTAAGAGCCAAAAATTATTGAGGTCTCCAAGAAAGGCAGCTCGAAAAATATCTAGAATTCCTTTCAAAGTTTTGGATGCTCCTGAACTGCAAGATGATTTCTATTTAAACTTAGTTGATTGGTCTTCTACAAATGTACTCAGTGTGGGTCTTGGAACATGTGTTTACTTATGGAGTGCATGCACTTCCCAAGTGACAAGATTATGTGATTTATCTGCTGATGGTGACACAGTGACTTCTGTATCCTGGGCAGAAAGAGGTCACTTAGTGGCAGTTGGTACCCATAAAGGCTATGTGCAAGTCTGGGATGTGGCTGGAAATAAATGTGTTTCAGTCCTTGAAGGTCACTCAGCACGTGTAGGAGCATTAGCTTGGAATGGAGATATATTATCCTCAGGAAGCAGAGATCGCCTGATACTTCAACGTGATGTCCGAACTCCTTCCTTAACGCCTGAACGAAGATTAGGTGGTCATCGACAAGAAGTCTGTGGTCTTAAATGGTCACCTGATAACCAACATTTAGCTTCAGGAGGAAATGACAATAAATTGTATGTTTGGAACATGAGTAGCCTTTCACCCATTCAAACATATACTGAACATCTAGCTGCTGTAAAAGCTATAGCATGGTCACCACATCACCATGGCTTGTTAGCCAGTGGAGGTGGTACTGCTGATCGCTGTATTCGCTTTTGGAATACATTAACTGGCCAACCCATGCAGTATATTGATACTGGTTCACAAGTGTGTAATTTGGCTTGGTCGAAGCATGCATCTGAATTAGTGAGCACTCATGGCTATTCTCAAAATCAAATTTTAGTATGGAAATATCCTTCTTTGACTCAAGTAGCTAAATTAACTGGACATTCATATAGAGTGTTGTATTTAGCCATGTCTCCTGATGGTGAGTCTATAGTAACAGGTGCTGGGGATGAGACTTTGCGTTTCTGGAATGTTTTTAGCAAAGCCCGTTCTCAGAAAGAAGCTAAATCTGCACTGAATTTATTTACCAGTATTCGTTGAAATACTATGCTACCTTCATAACTGGCTTCATAAAATTCATTGAAAAATTATATAATCAAGTATCATAGCTTTATTTTTAACTAATATAATATTTGATTTCATAACTGTTTTCTTCATGAACATCAAACTGTTAAATGAGACTGGAAAATGTTAAATTTGTTAATTTGAATCTTGCATTTAATTGAATATATTATGTTGATAATCAAACTATGTATATTTTAATTTGCACTAAATTCATAGTGACTTACTGAATTATCAACTGTTTTTATAAAATCTTATTAAAAATTTATTTTCAATAATTTGAAAATCAGTGTATTTTTCCCCCTTTTAATTTACAATATTTACAAATGATAAAGATAAAAATAAACATTCATTTGAAAAAATTGAATTTTTATCTTTTTGTAATGTTGTAAATTTATTCCATATGTAATGGAATTTAAAATTATCCTTTAAATTTTTAAATTGCACAATTATGAAGCTGCTGTTGAAGTTTCAGAAATGTTCTATTTTGCTGGTACAAATCTCACTGATTTGGTGAAAAAAAATATAAAGCAGATAAAAATATTGTAATTGTTAGTTATAATAAGTGTATGGAAAGATAAGATACAATAATTGTAAAAATAAGACAACAAGCTTTTAAAATGTGATACAGTTGATGGTACTTTATGGCAAGTATCATTCTGCAATATTACTAATTTATGATACCATTTAGTTATTTTATCATGTGTGCCAGTAAAATTGAATAATACAGAAATTTCTATTTCAATTTTTTATTAAAAAAGTATATTATGTATTAGAAAATATGTATATATTAGAAAAAATATATTTCAGGACACTGCTTGGGAAAATTGGCAATTTTTTGTTGTCAAACATGTTTTCATATGTGTTTGAAGAAACAAAATTGTGCCAAAAACATTCAATTAAATATATACAAATTTTGCAGATAATTTTAAATGTAGAGTTAAGATTTTTTAAATGTAAACAAATATTTTTATTACCATATTCAATGTCATCCTGAAGTATAGGCCACTGTTTTGAATTAATTTAATTTTATGTTGCCTTCCTTTTATTTACAACAGTAAAAAGGTTATTTAGATATGTGTGAGAAATACTCTTACATGAAGAAGCTTCCAATTTTATTTTATCCTTTTTGCATTGTTTACACATAAAAATATTTTTATATTTTCATGAATAAATCATTTTCATGTACAATTATAGTTACTTCTGTCAATATGTGGTTCTCTTATTTTTTCTTAAACTTATATTTTAATTTGTGCATCAAGTCATCTTATAAATAATCTACTTAAATACATATATTATGTTTTTTAATTTATATTCATTTTGAAGTTTTTCCAAAGTATTAAATTTTTTAAAATTAGGAAAAATTATTTTGCTTATTTTAAATTCTATTAAATCTAATCATTCTAGTAAATATATCTTATTAATTTTTGTCTGAAATATTTTAATATCCTAAGTATGAGCATTTTATAATAAAAACTATTACTGTGTGATTGCTTAGTATATTATCTAATTAGTATTCAACATGTAATAAAGAAAACCCAATTTAAAACCAAATAAACTGTCAAATATTGAAACATCCTTTCAAAGGCTGGCAAACAATATTCCTGATTATTTTTTTACTTTTTCCCCCGTATGTATCCAAACAACCTTTCATCTTAAAAATTGAAAATTATAGTTTAAATTTTATTTTATCAAAAAACATTTTATTTTTCTTTTAAACAAACATTTTTTAAAATACTTGAATTTGTACAGAAGTTTAAATTAGCAGTTAAGGAGAAAATATCTTGAACTATCTATATTTCCAGAAGGAAGATTTTATTATTTGCCCGGTGTCCGCAACTCCTGTTTATAATTCAGGCAGTAGCTTCAATAATAAAATTTTCAATGAGATATATTTTTGTACATATTAGAGTTTATCAGAGATTCTATATTCTTATTTCCAATATATAAAGTCTATGGAATGTTGTTGCTATCAGCCTTAGAAAGCTAAAAGTATTTAATGTACTCAGCATTCGATACAGTTTTATGTATTATGAAAAATAATAAATTCCCATATATATTATTTATTTTTAGTTTTATTATTTATATATAAATTTGATCAATTATGTAGTACAAGTGTGAATTGCTTGTGATCATGAGAAATGTATTTATTGATGTCACATTAAAAAGTTTCTTGAGAAAATTAGAAGTCTCTTTTTTTCATCTATTTTACTTTCATTAATTTATTATATGTCATAAAATTCTAATAGAATCTAAAACTTTTATAATCTTTAATTCTTATTTAATTTAGTAAAAATACATTTTGAAACTTCTCAGTTTTAAATCCCTTTTATGATTTTTTATCAATTTGTAATCTGATATATTTATCAAATACTGTAAATAGTATATTAGTTTTAAATTAGATATAATTATGCATGTGTTTAAAAGTTCTTTAATATTTTCTGAAAACACATTGTTAATTGATTATATTTTCAAGCTTCATGTGACCAAATTTTCCCAATATACTATCAATGATATTTTTGCAAGAGTTATGCCTTGGAACTTATTTTTGGAAAAATTAATCTATATTCTATTGTGAAACTATATGAATCTTAGTGCATGATATTTACTTGATGAAATATAAACGTTTAGATTTCTATTTAAAAAAAAAATTTATAAATATAAAAATTATTTACTGTGATCTTTCTGTAAATGGTCTTGATTTTTGTTTTGTTTATCACAATCATCCCTCTTCATATAATTTAATCTTTATCATTTCCATTTTGGTTTACAACTATTAAACACAAAATTTTAAAATAGAATCTATTAAATTTAATAGGTAAAATTTTTATTTAGTTATAGCCAAATGTTTTATCACAGGTGAAGATTTGTGTATCCAACGTTGAATAAGGCAAAGTCAACATGGATATGCCTTTCTCCAAAAATTTATTTTTTTATAATACAATTAATATTTGGAATAGCTTTCTCTTCCAAGTATCTAACTTTCCTTCTAAAGAAAAATTTCATTCAAAATTAAATTTTCGTTTATTTTAGAAATTAATATTTATGTATATGTATATATTTTTAATTTTTGCTTAAGACTAAAGTGGGAATTCGTTTTTACTAAATTTCTATAAAGGAAATAATATGAGCCATTTAAAAAATTTCCAATCCTAGAACAGAAAAGTAAGTTTTTAGTGCTTTTTTATGTTGCCATATAAAGTTATTTGGATTAGCAATGTATTTTCTGCTACATTCTTAAAATTACATTATTGAAAGGTGTGTTAATGTAATAAATGTTTAAATTAACACTAACAAAAAAGAAAATATTAACACTATTTAAATATTTCTAGTTAATAGTAATTCCATTATAAGATAAATTAACTAATAATTTTTAATATAATTCCTCTAATGCAAGGTAAGAAGTGAAAGAAAATATAGTAAATAAAAAATTGGTTGAAAACAAAGCTTTTACTATTTTTAGTGTTCATGTGTGTAAAAGAATCTGGCAATTATTGAACCAAATTATGTTTATTAAATGTTATTGATTTATGTATATGGAAGTCATTCTGGTGCATTTGGAATACTCCTAAGTTTTTTAAGTTAAATTTATGAAATTTTAGATATGCTCAAAATAATTTCCTCCAGCATCAATAAAATTCTGTATGTGAATTTTCTTAAATAAATGGAATCGGTGAAAAAAAATGTATTTATAACCCTATTATTTTGTTTTATGGAAGATAATTGGGTTATATAAATGCATAATAATAACAAAAATTACGATTAAGAAATAGATGTCCTATACATATCTAATTTAGACAAACTGGGTGGATATTCTATTTACTTAGAAGTTTGATATCTGAATTTCTTGAACTAAAACAAACTTCCTGAATTAGGATATATTTTTATAAGGGAAAACAAATTAACTTACATTTACATAAAAAAAAAAAAAAAATTGGGAGACGTTTAGTAATGGAATTGCTAGTTGTGATGCGGTCCTCTGATCTTCCAACTTTTATATCTTTCATTAATACTGTTCTAAAAGTAAACATACTTGAATTTTTCTTATGGCACATGATGCAATGCCTACTATGTTTGAAAAATATTTATTAAAATCCATCCTATACTTTCTTGACGTGTTGGAATGTCAAAGACATATTTCATCGCCAGTTACGATTTTTGTAATAACACCATCTTTAAGTTGATTCTGACAGTTGGTTGATTGGGTTGGGTTTTGTGGCGCAAGATCCAAAAAGGACATGCTACCTTGATTCTGACAGATACCTTTTTTACTCTTCGATTAAATTATGGAGAACACTGATTAATTAATTTCATTTGTAATTCCTAACTAATAAGTTTTATTTAAGGCGGCAGCTGAAATGTTTCTTATGTATCATTCTGTCACGCAGTGTAAAATTACATTTCAATTTTTAAAAAGAGAGAAAAATATTTAAATTTATTTCTATTTTTTTAATGAAAGAAAAATTCAGCAAATATTTCTCAAGGAAATGATTATTAGAAAAAAAATTTTCTAATATTAAAAAATATTAAAATCTTAAATAGCATATATTACTGAAAGTTGTGATGATTTTCCAACTGTAAAAGTTCAAGCATTTCTGCAATAGAAATTAAGTTCTGAAATTTAGAACTACTTTAAAATTTCCTATTGTTATAGAAGAACAAAAAGCTTATAAATAAGTTTTTTGTTTCTTCTATAACGTGTGCTGCGTTTTTTATTATTTTAATGAGTATTTAAGTATTCTATTCATCCAGAAATCAGACTTTTAAAATTAAGCTAAAATATTTACTTATTCTTTATAATTTTTCTCATAATGTTTAGGAAAATTTAATAAAATTAGGATCGAAATTCGATTCTCATAATAAGACTAATGATGTGTGATGACCTAACAATAATTTTTTTTTTTTTTTTTTTTTTTTTTTTTTTATGGCAAATGATTGTTTTGAAAAAGATTTTGATGAAACAAAAAAAGTTTGGAATATAATGATTTCGGATTGAAAATTCATTAAGTCCTATAAGAGATCCTACTTTTGCTACATCAAGGATTTTCTAATTTTATCATAACCACTGTAAAGTTCTTAGTACTTGGTTTGTAGATGTTATTAACTGGGCTCTTCTCTATGACTACTTGTTGCCTCTATTGAGTGAAGCAGCTCTTTGACTGAATTATCGCCTGCTCTCTTCTTGCACTTTAAAAGATATTCTCATCGGTTTCTTCAAGAAATCTTTCCTGGAATTCAGTAATTCAGATTTTTTATTTGATTCTTTTGCTCATCTTCATCCCAAAAGAGTAAATTTGATAGATATCTTGAGAGGATGCTTTTTGTGATTTAGGAAACTGCATTCTTTGACATTTTTAGGTTGTGAAAAATTTTTACAATAAGCGTTTTTTTTTAATTATTATTATTACAAACGAATAGCACTTTTTTCAGTTAAAAAAGCTAGAAATTAATTTTTTTTTTAGTAATTGATATTCTTAAACTTGTTTTTATCTCATTCTAATTTTTCATTTATGACTAAAGTGCTTCTAAACCCAGAAGGCTGCAAAAGGATGTAAAGTTATAAATAAAAATATAAATTTCAGTTGCACTATCTCTCATTAGTTTCCTCAACATGTTGTACCTAAACTTAAAAATAAACTAGAACTTTGACTTAAAGCAAATGGTGTGTGCTCTTAAAAACTGATATACTCAGAATGCACAAAACAAAAATACAGTGATAGGTGGACACATTAATATGCCCACATGTCAAAAGCCAGAATAACCACCTTTCATAGAGTAGACTGTTGCGAGAGTTACAGGAAGAGAGTCAGTTAGGTTTCTGAGGGAGTTCACTGAAATGTTGAGCCATGTCGATTTCAGTGCCGTGGCCAGCTGCGCTAGATTACGTGGGTGAGGATCCATGTCGCGAACCTGATCGTGATGATCTCAGACTCTTGATTACATTTAAATCAAGGGGAAAAGGTAAACTCATCCTGTTGCTCTTTGAACCACACGAACGCTGCAAGCTGTACGATAATTCACATTCTCCTTATGGTAAAAGAAAAAATAAAGTTCATATGTGACTTGGAGTGGACATGGTCCACAAGGATAGAGGCTTATTTATATTGATCCCTCGTACCTTCGACAATGATGAGTGAACCCAAAGAATGTTAAGAAAACACTCTCCCACATCATAATAGTCTGGACCGTACCTGAAGTGGTTGCAAGGTGTTTGCTATCAGAGGTTTCATGCCGTGTACCTCAATGTTCGTCTGTCTGATGCTGAATAAAATATGATTTATCGGAAAACGTTGCTTGACGCCAGACAGTGGATGTACAAATGCGATACTTGAGTGTAAATTCCAGCCTTCGTTACCAATGAACTGCTATCAGCATATGGGCATGAACCAGGCGTCTGCTTCGGAGTCACAGAAGCAGCAACGTTCGCAGAACAACATTGTTTGCAGTTCTTTTTTCATCTAGACGGTCAGTTGCTCAACTGTAGCAAGTTTATTCGCTCGAACTTATCTCCAGTCATCGTTCACCTATGTCATCTATGTCCCGAAGTGCACCGCATTTGCCACGTCACTGATTTTGGATAATGCCATTTTGCTCCATTCTTTATTCGGAGCTTTAATCGAGAAATACATTGTTTTTATTCGGAGAAATACATTTAAAATTGAATAAGTATGTCAGTTTGAGCAGCTTACTATGAACAAAAATCTCTCTTCCTGCTTTTATATTTTCATATTTATAAGTTTATATAGTTTAGTTCATATTAAAAATTGTACTTTTTTAATCATGAGTTTCCAATTATTATTTTTTTTCTTATATTTTGCTCAAGGTTTGTGGTGCGATATTATTTTGTACTACAAATATGAACATGCGTAAAACTGACAAAAATATCTTAAATTTTTCTAATGAAATTTGTTTAGATAAATGCGGAAATCCAACTGGCGAATATAATATTTAATTAGAGTATTATTTATCCTAATTGGATATTATATTGGACAGTTTTATTTATTTTAGTTTCAAGTTACTTATTAAATAATTTGTGTTATTATGTCTCTTGATTTATGGATTAATAATTCAAGGAGATTCCAAAAAGTAAACTCCCAATCTTATTTAATTTGAAGAATGCAGCAAGATTCACAATATTCAAACAAGTTAGCGAAGGCCCAACACTACCTAGACTCATCTTGTTTTCTCAGTGGTGATGAACAGCCCAAGTTATACCGTTGTGCTGAAACACCATTCTCATTACTCATCCCCTTTGTCCAACATATTTGTGACTTACAGCTCATGGAGGAAGGAACGTATATTCTTTTCTCCATGTTATACAGCTAGTGATTGGCGATCCCTCTGCGAACTACTTCTAAGAACCAGATCTTTCTACAGAGGAAAGAACGATGATTCAGGAAAGAGCTGAGAAGATTTCGAGATCTTTCTCTGCTTTCGCTCTGTCAATCAGCAATTCTGCTCATGACCTTCGAGAATTCTTATTCTGGCCTGATCACCCAATTATTTTCTTTCAATGTGCTGCTTCACTTATTTCGTTCTCTTCTGTTCAGTTCGAATTTTGACTACACACACATTACTCTTTAATTTTCAACAGTTCTGGCTCAGTCATCAATTTGCCTTCTTTACATATTCTTTGTTCTTTTTGACTTCTTCTTTTGATTCCCGATATTAAAAATGTTACTCCAAGTTAAACTCATCATCTTTCTCTAATCGAAATTTTAATCGAAAGAAAAATTATTCGAAACTTTTTCATAGAAGTAATTATTCTTACAAATAATTAAGTAATGATAAGGTTAATCGCAGTTTTGATGAAAAATGCTTAGACGTTAAAAAATTTTAACTGTACGCATTCTAATTGGGAAATATGCAAAATTCATTTGATATTTTAAAATTTTTTGATGAGGTGACTTCAGAAGTTTCTACAGAGAAATTCATTTCTCCCTCTAAAACAGTAGTTCTGATTAAACTAATGGTGAAAAGGTAAAGAATTTATTTCATTATTAATAATGATAACAATTTTAGACTGAATTAAAAAGTTAGGGGGGAATTGAAAGGTTTGTAGGAGCGATTTGCATGGATTTACACCAATGAGCCAGCCATGCAAGCGCCATTATTAGTTCCCAAATTCAAAAAAGTATTCAAGGTGATGGAGTATTTAAGAAATTCTGTGACGATATAGTAAAAAAATTAAGAGCATTAGATTCAGGAGACTAAAAGTATTACAGATATCTCTTTAACCATGTCTTAATCTTGAAATATTGAAATTCGGAAGAAAATTTATGAAACTTTCTATTATGAAAATTACGAGAAATATCTGGTTGCCTATCAGTTTGAAATATTGAATCAAAAAAATATTTACAAGAGCATTTTTAAGGAAATAAATCTCTCCTGATATGGTACGAATAAAAAAAAAATTTTTTTTTATCCTGTGCTATAACAATTAATTTTATATAGATTGTTCATCACTACTACATCAGTGCCGTGTGAACGCACTTTTTCCAAAAGCAGAAAAAATGTGTTTTGAATAAAGAAATAATTTTTCTTCTTGAAAATTAAGCCATACATTATTTTTAAATCAAAATTTAGAATAATATATGGCTATAAAATAATAAAAATTAATAAGACGAGATTTTTATTATCTTTAGAATAAGTAAGTAAAAAATTATGTTAATTATTGAAATTAAATGTATAGCTTGCATAAATAATTTTAATCGTAATTATAACAGTCATTATTATATATGATAATAATAATCTACATTAATTTAATTGTTATTATTAAATTAAAGACTTACTCATCTCAAATGTTTTTTACATTTGTATTTATCTATACTTTAATTCTTTGTTAAAAATAAAATTTAGTTTTAAATGATTTAACTTTTCACTGAGGAATGAACTATTGAGTTATGAAAAAGAACTGTTTCCATGAACATTCAGTGAGTGAGCGGTTTAAATCAAATCCATAAAATGAATGGTTTTGCCCATCTCTACCTGCAGCAGACTGACTTCAACAAAAGGAGGAATTTCTTCTCAAAATAGAATAATATCTAGTGAAGGGAATTCTCTTCCTTGAATCGAAATATGATGACTATGTGCATCGGAAAATAGCTATCTCCAAATTCTAGGAAAATACATAGTTTCCTTTTCCCTGTTACAGTCACTGAAATATTTATACAAGTCAGTAGTTATCGTTTACGCGATTAGTATATAATTACTTTCCACAAATACCACTGTAACACCCATAAATTTTCGTTTTTAGCAAATAGTCTTATTTGTTTAAAACGATGGACTTCATTGGAAAATTTTAGCACTCAAAATTATCGATCGTGTGTCTACTAATATTTTAATATATTTTTCTAAACATACGCTCCAATTTTAATAAAGAAATATATTTCAAAAGCTTAAGAAAAAGTTTTTTGAAACATAAAATAGTTAGAAATTTTTCGTTGTTAAAGTAAACTACTGAGAAAACTTCTCAAAGTAGAATCATGAGATATGAATATTAAAATTTCATTTTTTATTTGAATGCCTTTAATTCTTGATTTGGTTTGTTAGTCACTCAACGGTCACTTTTGGTACATGAAGAATGAGGACTAATTAGACTAGGATTTACAGCTAGAAGTCTAATATGTGGTGATAATTTGGAACAATGAAAGACTTGAAAAATATAATTAGTGTATCTGTTCTGGAAGAACTAATATAAATTTATACTGTTTGGCAGAGAATATTTCAGATTTCCTTTAAAAAAATATGAAAGTAGACAATTTCTCTTAAATACATTAAATTCCGTTAAAATTTTTTTATCTTCATAATTTATTTGGCGAATATGCTTTTTCAAATATGAGTCACACTTTAAAAAAAAAACTTTTTATTACAACCATTTTTAAGTGTAGAACGGGGAAAATCTGAATTAATCGACCTTGATGAAGCAATTACTTAACTTTTGCTTCATCAAAGGCAAAGAAAATGTGTATAGTATAGTTAATAGATCAGATTATTATTGTTTTCAATAAATACGTTAACTTATATATGTAATATATATTAACATGTTCATTGCTTAAAATTATATGCTTTTAAAAAAATATGTGTTTTGGGTGTGTGCAAAATAAATAACATCTTTTTTACTAATTTTAAAAATTGCCCGAAGTCGGATTATTCTACTAAAACAATTCTAGCTTTGATATTTTTTTAACTATAAATTTTTTTATTAAAAAATTACATGTTAGATTGAATACCATATTAGACAATGATGATGCACCTCTAGCCATACAATTAGCCCCAGAAGTCATAGTTTCGGTGTTCTCATCTCCTAGATTAGGATATGCTTCTATTCCAAAATGGTTTTTTAAAGTTAAAATCCGAACTTTTAAACACTTAATTCTTGTGAATGGTATGAATGAAGTTCGTTATACCAGAAATGGTAAATTGATCCTCACTACAACTGATTATAAAACTGCAACCGAAGTTTGTAAGATTGAATCAATATATTGTAAATATCTGTATCTACCCAAATAGACAAATTCAATTCACTACGAAACTCATAATCCTGTTCATATCAGAGGATGAAAGTGTAGGAAATCTAGCGTTAGAAATTAAAAATAACGGCCCCATTGTCTCTAAAATTAAATTGTTTAATAAAAAGGGATCATCAGAATTTTCAGAAAATGTCTTTGTAAGTCTTCGGGCATAAAATCTCATTGAATTAAAGTATTTTTGTCTGTTATAAATTCGAAGATTTTTATAGAGTTCTTTAGAGTGCTGCGTTTTCTTTAAATTTAGATGTGCAACTAAGAAATGCAAGATACAACCAGCTTTATGCGAACTTTGGGGCTTGCATCACAATAGTGATCCTAGTCTTGTTAATGTTCCATATTGCGTAAATTGTAAAGGATCTCAAACCACAGACAATCCTTCATGTCCATATTCGTGAAAAAGAAACTAGGTTTTTAAAACTTAAAGTGACAAATTATCTATTTTTCATTAAAACAAGAGGACGATTTAAAAGTTGTAAAACCAATTTTGTTACCACTATCAAATCTAATCAACCATTAGAAATTACTCATGCATAAATGATATAGTCACCTCAATCCTTACAAAATTTGAATAATAAATCGACAAAAAATTAGCTACTCAAGCTCATCAAGAAGCTTTTCTTAATACTATTTTTCTGAAATTTGAAGAAACTGTTAACAAACCTTTCGAAACTGGAAATCACTCGTCTTCTCCAATTAGAAGAAAAACCCGAAAAATTACTCAAGGCCAAAAGCAATCGTCAACCTTAAATAAAAGTGAAGTTCATTTCTTTACTTATCTACACTTTCCTCTAGACATAAATTTTGGTAATACTTCAAAAGTTCGAATGGAAATAAGTGAAAATGCTAAACTTAGAAGAAGATGCAATAAGTTTTCGTAATGATGGATATGCACATCTGCTATCCAGGGCGCACCAGCCTTACGATGCAACTTTTCAGTTATGGTAATTTTTACTTTTTTCATATTCATTAACTTCATGGAATGCTCGTGGTGTTTTCCATAAGCGCCCATTTATGAAACTTCAATATTTTAATTCCGCCGATGTTATTGTAGAACAAGTAACTTGATTAAGAAAATTTGATAAAATCTCCATATTTAGTAAAACTTATCTCGTCAGGATAAAAATTACTAGGGTGGTAGTCTTTTCTTAGCAGTTAGTCAATTCGTACCAATAAGCCAATTTTTCCCCATCCGCCTCTTAGAATTATTAGCTGTCAAACTTACAATGACAACTACTATAACATCGATTATTAATGTTTACATTTCATCAGGCATATTTTTTAGGGGAGTGACTTCATAGCATAATTCAAGGGATTCAATTTTCTTATATCTTCCTTGGAAGTTTTGATGTAATACGCGCATCACATTAGAAACCTATTTTCTCTCTAACTCGATTAACACAAATAATTTTCTTAAATGGATTCGGGAAGAGGATTGCTGCCCCGAATTCTGAAATTCCAACCTATTACGATCTTCATTAGTCTTTACTCTTTGATCTTACTTTTGTGTCACCAGAGATTTATCCCGTAAGTCATATATTTATTTGGATTCGTTTGGTAATGACTATTTACTTTCTAAAAACTGTATAGCTATTGTAAATATTGATCACCATATAACGAACAGATCACGAATCCTGTGTTCGGATTTTTTTCCCTCTGAAATGATCACGAAATTTCTAATCTTCTCTATTGAACAATTCAACCAACTGCATTAATGAGCTACATGAGTTCACACGATGGTAGAATATGCCATATAAACCTAACCCCATGGTCAATCTCCTACGTAAAAAATGTCTTTATAATTTTTGAAGACATTTATTGTGAAGTCTTTTATTATCTTCAGTATATGGATTATATCTGTCGTAAATTTTTTTTAGCATGCTCAACAGATCTCAACTTCCTTTAACTGTATATCATAGTGCTCTAGGAATTGCTACAAGTGAAGCCCATACCGATTCGACCACAAGAAACAGGAGTCACTTTTCTTTGTTTCAGACAGGAATGAAATCGCAAATTCATTGGCCACAAATATAATTCAATAGATAACTATAGGTCAATATGCTTTACGATCCATTTCTCGTGAGAATCTAGAACACCACATCAAGAAAATTCTTCTTAAAGAAAAACTCGATCAATGGAAAAATTGCAAATATGCCTAAGCTTTCTCTCATCAAGCATTTATTAAGAAATATTAGACTATTAACGAAATCCCGATTAGAGAAAACATTAGGCAGACCAAAGCTAGAGCAAGATCATTCCCTTACCAATTCTGTGCCATTTAGATTCCGTCTCTGGCATACTAGTCACTGTCAACGAGGTGAATTAAAATATAGATCATATTTTCTTATATTGCCCTTTATATGAGGATCTGAGGAATCAACTGGAGAAAAGATTGGGATTAGGAACACAAATTTTCTCTAAATTTGAATTGTCTTCAAATCTAGAAAATACAATTCGTGTTTGATGCGAACTTCTGGGACTATCTAAAAGATTTTAATCATGATTACAACACAAAAATTAAAACTTTGGAATTTTCACTTTCTTCCTGGAATTGTTACTGTTTTCTACAGATTTTGTTACACTGGCTTATCTGATTTTACATCGAGACATTTCTCTCTCTTAGTCTCCACCGAATGACTAAGACTTCAATTAATTTTTCTTAAGTAGTAGTAATCAAATCAATTATCGCTATTTATCTTCTTCAATGTGAGTTACAGGCATATTACCAATTAGCTCCAAAAATGTCTGCCATAACCTATCTACCTAAATTTAAAGTTTCAAATAACTTCGCTTTCTCTAAATGGTTAAATAATTTCGCGATATTATATATATAGTAGTAAGGAAAAAAATTTTTTTTTACCATTTGTCGAAAATCTATGTATAACCTATGCGTAGCATCACATTTTTATATAACATCCATATTCAGAGCAAAACGACTAATTTTTCTCATTTGCAAACTGTAATCTGTTTATCTACAACTTTTTTCTCCAAAAAAGTAATGTCCGTGTTCTTTGGTATAACGGAACGTTAGCTTTTAATAAACTATTCATTTTTAAATTCATGTTTTCGGTTTATGGTTATTATACAATAATAAGATAAATCATTTAGAATATTTGTGTCATTATTATGCAGTAAATTTAGCTCACTATAATTTATTACATTAGCAACAATTAATAAATAACACTCTTTAAGATGACTCAATCGGTTCTAGGAAATGTGATAGTTTTTTCTTCCCGACTTACTTTCAGAAATTGAAAATAAATAACCGGTGTTTAAATGAAAGAAATTGAAAGTTTATTTATAGATATAACAATGATTACATGTTTGGGTAATAATAGTTTAGAAATACTCTTTCTTTAATGATGTTTGCACATCAAAATAAGAAATCAGGTCAACTTTTACTCCAGTGGTGTTTTAAGTGCAATTAACGAGGAACTTGAGCTCCTGAATTGATAAATGTCTTTTTTATTCCCTATAAAAATATCAGCATATTGCAACTCGTGAATAATGGTGAAATTATTAACGATGGATTAGTTTTTTATTTGACCTTTAAAGCAATCTCTGGCGAAATGAAAATCATGTCTTTACACTATAGATATAGCAGGGTTTCTGTGGCGTCAGCAACATATTCGCTTCTATTTTTTTATTTCTAAGAAATCATTTTCCAATTGGTTCGGAAAAAAAAATAGGTAGTTTCATTTTGTTGGAATAAAATTTAGGATAATTTAGTTCGGGCATTTTACAAGATTGTTCAGTTCAGATTTTTAGAGCAATAAAAATGTCTTATTTTCGTCTTAATCAAGCAATGATCGTTAGTAATTCAAAAAGCAATTTTTTAAATTAAAAACTAAGTGTTGGAATAAGTTTAAGTAATCGAATTAGCGGTTAAATTGCGCTTTAGGTCCCCTACTTCACCAACTCGCGAATTTTAAGCCCTTTTTCGCGCATGCTCATTAATTACGCTTTTGTTTTAGCCTTTTCATTGGTCGCTAAGTTAAGGTAATAATAATAGTAATTAAGTTTCACTTTGAAATAGTGGTAGAATTTTCGCCATGGCATCGGCGATTTTGAAAACGAGTCAAGTAGGGGACCTAAAGCGCATTTTCACCGAATTAGCCTTAGTAGATACTTTTTGAATTATAAGTATAATATTTTTCAAATATATCTAATAAGGTGTTATGTAGAGGATTAGAGACTAATGTGTTGACATTTTTGCTATTTTCAACAGTCGAAAATTAGTGAGTTTTTACATTAAAATAATTTATTATGAATTTAGTAACTTATTAATAAAATAAAAATACATCATTTTTTGAAAATTTTTTAACTTGATATGATGTTGGGCTTAACTAGGATCTATGCTTCGCAACCCAGGGGCCTCGGTCAGGAAAACAGATATGGACACTGAAATTCTTGGCTCCCATGTGGACTGATATGTATGTCTCTGAGTTTTCTATATTTGATATCTTAATAACAACACTTTCCGAATACGTTATGTTTAGGATTTGTTACTTTTGTTTAGTGGCATCATATAAGCATTAAATTTTGGGACATTAACTACTGTGAAAATACAATGCAAACATCAAAAATAAACGATTTTTATAAAAACTAAAGTAGTAGTATTTTTTATCGTCTAGGAAAATCCATGATGGTTGACGAAACTTTTTATGCAAGGGCGAGGGGGAAATATAACCGTGAAAGAATTACTTTTACTCAGACAACAGTTTTTCCAGCAAATATGCTTTAATTATTTAAGGAAGATCAGGGCCGGCGCTAGCAGCTTCGCCGCCCCGGGCAAAGAGGTAAAATGCCGCCCCTTTATAACAAAAATTAAAAGAGATAACCTAAACCCTTTCCACGATTAATGGTAAAATAAAACGAGTAAAAAAATTGCAATCATCAGCAATGTTGAACTTTTGATTAGCAAAAAAATATTTATTTATTTATGTTTTTGGCACTAAATTAAAATTAGGGTTGCGCAGAAAAAAAAAGGAAAGAGTCATTTCTGGTGCATATTTATAAAATACAGAACAGATATTAAAAAAAAAAGTAAAACAAATTATAAAACCACTAAATATTAAAACTTCATTACATATTAAAAAAACATTTAATCAGAGAGTTGAAATTAAAAGTGTTTTTTTTTTCTCACTTTTAATTCTGAAAATTGTTTTATAATTTCTTTAACATTAAGTTTTTCAGCCAGGTCATGTTCGACGGCTATTGTTGTTAAGCCGTTTAGTCGATCCTTGGTAGTTGTGGAGCGTAAAAATTTTTTAATTAATTTTAATTTGGAGAAACTCCTTTCTCCACTTGCCACACTTATTGGGAGAGTCAGCAATATTCTTAAAACTATACCAAGATTGGGAGCAAAATCCAGGTTCGATATGAATTTTAAAATCTCAACTGGACTTTCTTTTTTGTTTAGCAAAGCCGAAACAGCTACTACTCGTCTGCCAAGTCAAGCGCATTTATATCGGATGAATTCCCATCAGTCAACACTGTTTCTAAATCTTTACAATACTTTATAATGTCGTTTTGAGGAATATCTTTTAAATCAGAAATATTGTATAAAAATTGGAAATAGTTGCTGTGGCTACTGATCAAATCAAACCTAGATTCAAGTGCATTGATAGCTTTATCTAATGTAAAAAAATAAAATTCTGCCTTATATTTCAAAGCAGGATCTTCTATTGTATCATCTTTTGCCTCATAGTCGAAATTAACATTCCTTCTTCGAACTCTATGACGTGGCTGGGTAATCAAAATTAGCTGGTATGTCAATTTCGTCTGCGAGTTCTCGAGCATAGCAAAGCATTTCATTAAAGGCTCCGTCCGATCTAAGATCCTTGAAAAAATCTTTACAATTTTTCAAGAGCTCCATAGCAGATGGTAAATCATAGTCTTTTGTCTGCAAGAGCTTACTTATAGGATTGATACAATTTAAAATTTTGTACCAAATTACAGTGCAGCATAAGAATTTAAATTGTTTAACACAAATTAATAGTCCAGAAGCCTCAACTCTTATAAAGTTGTCAATCTCCGAGTTATTACAAACAGCAAGTAAACCATCGTATATCCCTCCTAATTGATACCTTAGTGGTTTTAATGCATCTATTCGGCTTTCTCAACAAGTATCACTTAGAGGTTTCAAAATAAGTCCGGAAACATATTTTAATAACATGGTCCATCGAAAAGTTGATGAGGACAAAAACAGATATATTTTTTGGACTATATTAAAAAAAAAAAAAAATTGGCGGCTTCGAAAGATGCTTTTGCCACGTCATTAACTACCAAGTTTCATGAGTGGCTGCTACATGGAAGAAAAAATGCTCTTGGATTTAACGCATTTATTCTAGATTGTACTCCCGATTTACTGCCTCTCATGTTGGCCCCATTATAGTAAGCCTGTCCCCTCATATCCTGCAAATTCAATCCCAATGTTTCAAGTCTTTAAGTATTAGAGCTGAAAGTTCATATCCAGTCGATCTTTCAACCGGAAGAAAGCCTAAAAAATTTCCTTGGGATTGGACTTGTCAATGGATACATACCTTACTAAAACTGTCATTTGCTCGATCTTGCTGATATCAGGAGTGCAATCTAGAATTATTGAATAATATTTAGCTTTTTTAATATCAGTAATAATATGAGATGTTATATTTTCAGCTAAAAGAATAATCAACTCATTTTGAATTTCTTTTCCGCGATACTGCACTTTAGCTTCTTCTTTTTTAAGCACTTTGCGGATATGCTCTTCCATTACTGGATCACACTGAGCAAGTAATTGAATAATTTGTAAAAAATTACCGTTACCGAAATCGTAAAGTTTGTCACTTGTACCTCGGAGGGCTAAGCAATTTTGAGTAAGCATTTTTATTCTTGAAACAATTCGTAGAAGCACCTCTCCCCAATAATTTATTTCTGCGGTAATAAGTCTTTGTGAATGACTGTCAATCGTTTTAGAGTACTGTAAAATATAACGCATTCTATATTACTAGCAACCAATCTGCAAGGTAATTATTTCATAAATAAAACAATGGGACTACCCTTTTTCATTTTATAGTCACGGTGTAAGGCTTGTTAAAGCTTGTCAGGACATATTTTTCGCGTTTTCATACATGTTTCGACAAATTAAGACACGCGGTTAAAAATTCTATTACTGTGTCCCTTTGATTAAAATATAATAAAAAAATTATTTCTTTAAGTTTTAAGCTATTTTTAAGAGGGAATTTCTTATGCTTGTAAGTTTTCTTGTATTCGAAATATTTTGACATTTCAAATAGTTAAAAGTTCATACATTATTAATATTTACAGGGTGTTTATTAAACATATGCCAAAAATTCAAGGGTTAGTTCCCTGGACTATTCTAAGAATATTTTGTCCTTTGATAGTTTTTGTGAACCCGCTTTGTTTCAAAGATATTGCTTTCGTCAAATCCATTTTAATAATTTTTAAAATCATTAAATTTCTTGCATTCTTATTCTAGCTGGAGGTCATTATTTTCAAGTTCTTGTAGATTAAAAAACTTTATCTGTAATTTTTGGTAATAAAATGTTGTTATATTGTCAAAAATTTTGTTCGCCCTGTATCTTCGAAACAAGTTTTTGCTGTATGTTTAAAAAAAACCCTGTATATATACAGGGTGGTAGGGTTTTGATTCCAAATATCTTAATGCATAAAAATATGATTCATTTTAAAGAAAAAAGTTTAGTATATCATGTGTCAAAACTCAATTATTTTAGAAAGAAAAAATGTTTAAAAGTTTGAGAAATTTAATTTTAGGGCCAATTTGCCGCCCCCTAAGTTTGCCACCCCGGGCAGGGGCCCGGCTTGCCCACCCCTAGCGCCGGCACTGGGAAGATACATTTGCGAAATGGAGCCCTATAATGCAATAGAACTTATGATAAAATTATTGTATCACATCAATTTATTTATGTGCAATAAGACTGTTAAAAAATAATAAATTTGTTTCCTCCACGAACTTAAT
>JAPDSC010094799.1:0-16462 GCA_026290005.1 Latrodectus geometricus | reverse complement strand
GAACGTATGGTCAATAACCGACTCGTATATGTCTTAGAAAAAAATAAATGTATTCCTATGAATCAGAGTGGCTTCCGTAAAGGAAGATCCACTCTGGATAATATAACATATTTGGAGACCCAGATTCGCAACGCTTTTGTGCGAAGAAACCATCTGGTCTCCATTTTCTTTGACATAGAGAAGGCTTATGACCGTACGTGGCGATATGGAATTCTCCGTACGTTATATAATTTTGGTTTCAGGGGTAATCTTCCGATATTCCTGCAAAATTTTTTACGCTCCCGTGTTTTTAAAATTCGTATTGGTACAGTTTTCTCCAATACTTTTATTCAGTCCGAGGGTGTCCCTCAAGGTAGTATTTTAAGTGTCACTCTTTTTAATCTTTACATAAGTTCCATACTTCATCAACTTTCACCTTCTGTGCATGGAACTTTATATGTTGATGACCTGCAAATATCATGTCAGGGGTCCAATATGCGATTAATTGAAAAACAATTACAAACTGCTGTAAATAAATTAGCTGCGTGGTGTGCTGAAAATGGCCATACTCTTTCTCCTGGTAAGAGTAGTTGTGTCCACTTTTGCAGAAAGACCAGCTTGCATAATAACCCAGTGATTTGCATCCACAATACACCAATACCTGTGGTCAATGAGGTGAAGTTCCTTGGAGTGATATTCGACCGAAAATTAAATTTTCTTCCGCATATCCTATATCTGCGGAAGAAATGTCAGCGATCGCTTAATATCCTCAAGGTGTTATCAAATACATCTTGGGGTGCTGATCGCACATCACTCCTTCGGGTTTATCAATCCCTAATTTTATCCCGCATTGACTACGGATGTGCTGTGTATGGATCTGCTAGGTCTTCTGTTTTACGCAGATTGGACACTGTGCATCACTCTGCTTTGAGGATATGTTCAGGAGCATTTCGCACATCACCCGTCCAGAGTCTATATGCAATTTGTCAACAAATACCATTAGACCTGAGACGATTGCAGCAGTCTCTCAATTATTATGCAAAAATTAAATCGACCCCTTATCATCCTCTAAGCTCTATGGTTCTTAATGCCTCTTTAAAGAGACTTTATGATGCTCGACCTATGAGCATCCCACCTTTTCTCACACGTGCCGAATCTCATCTGTGGCTTTCTGACCTATGTGATGTTCGGTTTGATACAGTTTCTCCACTGGCTCATCCGCCTTGGTATAACCCAACCATAAGCATTCTTAACACCTTTGCTCAATATAGGAAATCGGACACAACACCTATTGTCTTTCAGCAGCTCTTTTATTCTCATCGCTGTCAGTATCAGTCATACAAACCTGTATTCACGGATGGTTCTAAATCTGCAGGACATGTTGGCTGTGGCATTTTTATTAATAATACATGTTATAGCTACAGCCTACATTCGTCCTGCTCCATCTTCACTGCTGAAGCAACCGAATTATACCACGCTCTTCAGCATGTGAATACAGATAACCATCGTAAATTTTGTGTGTATACTGACAGCATGAGTGTGCTGGAAGCTCTGGGAGACAATAATTTTACTTGCCATCCTGTTGTGTCGAAGATTTCCAGAGCACTTGATTCCCTTGCTGGCAAGGGATACGATATTGTATTTTGTTGGGTACCAAGTCACATGGGTCTTGATGGAAATGAGAGAGCGGATGCAGCTGCAAAGACTGCATCAGGTCATGCATCACCATCTGTTCCACTCTCTGATGTGAAAAAGGGTGTAAAAAAATTCATATATTCTCTTTGTCAAGAATCATGGAGCATGCAGGTCACTAATAAATTGCACAGTATTTTCCCATACCTCATAACATTACCAGTTTTATCATTACGAAGTGCGGATGTTCGCTTAACCCGCCTTCGCATCGGACACGCACGTTTCACACACAGACACTTATTTCTAAGTGAACTAAATCCTTGGTGTGAGACGTGTGATGAACCATATACTGTCCATCATATTTTAATTTCATGTCCCAATTTTAACAACCAACGTTTACATTTTTTTAAAACAGATTTTATAACATTATTTGATTTGTTGGGGGAACCACCCCACATAAACCTATTTGCCTTTTTAAGGTCTATAGGCTTTTTAAATTTTATTTAATTTATAATTCATGTATATAGTTATAAAATTTATAGTTTCGTTTTAATTACCATTTTAAGATTATAGATTTTAATACCATTATATACAAATTTTTTTGTCTTTTAATAAACTCTTTTATTGTTGCTTGGGTTTAAAACAATAATAAAATAAAATTTGGCGCAGCATGTCCTTTTTGGACCTTGCGCCATAAAACCCAACTAAACAAACAAACAAACTGGTACGATCCACAGATAACTATTATTAATCCATTTGCTCAATATACAAAATCGGACACAACTTGAACAGTTTTTCAACAGCTTTATCTATCTCATCGCTGTCAGTATTCATCATACACGCCTGTATTCACGGATGGTTCAAAAACTGCAGGACATGTTGGCTGTGGCATATTTTATGCTAATACCAGTCATGGTTACAACCTCCATACGTTCTGCTCCGTCTTTACCGCTGAAGCAACGGCTATCTTTCAAGCCCTTCAGCTAGTGAATACAGAGCAGTTTAATAAAATCTGTATGTATACTGGCAGTTTAAGTGTTTTAGAAGCGTTGGAAAACTATAATAATTGTCATCCCGTTGTGTCCAAGATTTTCGGAGCATTGGATTCCCTTGCGGGCAAGGGTTATGACATCATTTTCTGTTGGATCCCAGGTCATGTAGGTCTAGAGGGAATTGAAAAGGCGGATGCAGCCGCTAAAGCTGCATCGTCCTCACTTCATTCTTCTGTCCCTCTTTTCGACGTGAGAAGGGTTGTAAAAAGATTTGTAAATTCTCTCTGGCAGGAGTTATGGAATATGCAGGTCACAAATAAACTGCGTGCCATATTCCCATCTTTCATTCCATCATCAGTTTTACCAATACGAAGAGCAGATGTTAGATTAACTCGCCTTCGTATCGGACACACACGTTTCACACACAGACATTTGTTTTTAAATGAATTGAATCTATGGTGTGAAACGTGTGATGTTACATATACTGTTTCTAATATTTTAATCTCATGTCCTGTTTTTAACGTTTACCGTTTTAAATTTATTTCAACTGACCTTTTAACCTTATATGATTTAGTGGGGGAGCCACCCCACGGAAACCATTTTGCCTTTTTAAGGGAAATTGGTTTCCTTAATTTTATTTAATTTTTAAGAATTTTATTTTACTTCTATTCTATTTGTATACTATCCTCTATTTGTTTATATTTTCCCAGATTTTAATGTAAATTTATACATTAATTTTTGTATTTTAAACTTTTAATGTTGAGTTTGGGTTTTCTTTAAAACTTATATATTTTCTTTAATGCTTAATTTTTGGCGCAGCCTGTCCTCTTTTGGACCTTGCGCCACAAAACCCAACCAACAACAACTTGTAAATAAAGCTCGACAACTCCATGAAGCAGAAGGTGTACGTCTGGGTCCATGTACATACTCTAAGATCACAAAATTTGAGAAGCATTTAAATGTTCAGATTGTTGTCTTTCCAACAGAAAATTTATATAAGGTAAGTCAATATTTTGTAATAAATTTAATCAATGCTAAACTATATGTTAAATTTCCAATCTTTATTAGTAAATAAAAGTAGTAATTCTTGTGAAATTGAGATTAATGACTACAAATATTTTAATACATAAATTTGCATTTCAGATTGAATAGTTTAAAAAGCTTCTTATTATCATTAAATGGCTTATATGTGTATTTCTAAGTTATATTTCTTGATATAATATTCAGACTTTTATTGATGCTTTTCAATGTAAATAATATTTTCTATTTTATTTCGAAGAACAAAACCAAATTTTTTTAACAATATTGATTGAATTTTTTATAAATTAATCAAATGTATCTTACATTTTAAAATTACAACATATTTTATTTAACCATTAGAATGTATTTAATAAATCCAAATTAAAGACAGAATAGCAAATAAATATTGAAAACTGTTATTTTTATAAAGAGGTTATTCTACCCGTTATAAAAAAGAACGATTCTTCAAGAAGTAGAATACTAGTCTCTTATTTTTTATAGGCGTTGGCCAGTAGACAATGCAACTCCTATGTCAAATCGATTTTCGGATTTGGTTCGGTGAACATCTGGTAAAGATTCTGCCTTGCATTTGCATTAACTTATCGGGGAATCATCTTAAATAAAGTGAACAATTATTGTTTTATTCATAACTTACTCAAGTAAAACTGTCTACTCAAGATTCTTTAAAACAATTTAATTTTCGAATTAATCATGAGCAGCTGTGACCATACGGAAGAACTGACAGCTGAAAATTCCATCTCGGAAACTGATAAGAATGAAGTGGTGAAAGACGGCGATGATACTGTTAATGAAGAATCGCCAAGTCAAGAAGATGCTGGAAATCAAACTGTTCCGGAATGTGCAGCTGGAGCCGGAATCCCCGGATACGAAAAAGATTCTCCCAAACGTAGTCCAAGGCGACATTTTTCACATAAAACTGACAGCTCAATTTTTGAATCTGCAGATTCCAATTCTGCAGACTTTACTAGTGACTCAACATTCAGAAAACAGTAAAGTTTAAAAACCTTTCGTTTCTTTTAACTAATAATACATTCAAAAATCTAATCGATGAAAAAATGTTAGTTGCTTGTTAAGAAATATATCATGCATTTCTGCTTTAATAATTTTTACAGAAAAATTTTGTTATGAGTACTTTTCAATGTCTTTGGTTTTAAAAAAATAAAAAACTGCAATAAATGATTTAATTTATTTGCTTTGTGAATACCGATTCATTAATTTTTTTTAATAGAATAATTGTTAGTGAGATTTTGAGATACTATGTCGTGTATATACCTACTTTAACAATCAATCATCGAAGCGACTGCTAAGCAGTTGCTGTCAGAAATAAACATTGCCTTGTATTATATTCAGAAAGTAAACTCACTTTAATAATTTGTAATTTAAAATAATGTAATACAGATTTACTACTTTACATGTGTGTGAGAAACTTAAACTTTAATAGCTAATCTATTATATTTACTTTCAGTTTTCAATGATGTAAATTTATTTATTTATCTAGAGATCAAAATTTCAGTCGAGTAATGATCTTAGATATAATACTTTAAACGTTAATATTTTTAACAACAATTTAATGAATTAAACAAATTGAAAATTGTCAGCTTAAATTGTAATCTTAAATTAATTAACCAAAATTCGATAATGGATATGAATTTGACTATTATACATTAAAATTGTTGAATAAAGAGATTGACATAGTTTGTTAGTTTGTTTGTTTGTTGGTTGGTTGGGTTTTATGGCGCAAGGTCCAAAATAGACAAGCTGCGCAAAATTAAAATTTAGAAATGCAAAACCCAAGCTCAAATTAAAAAAATTTTAAAAAACAAAAATATTTGTATAAATTTTAATTAAAATTATTATAAATAATAAAATGCAAAGAAGATTTAAATAAAATGAATAAAACCAATAGCCCTTAAGAATGCAAAAAGGTTGGGGTGGGGTGGCTCCCCTACTAAATCATACAAAGTTAAAATGTCAGACTGAAAAAATATAAAACGGTATATGTTAAAATCAGAACATGAAATTAAAATGTGATGAATAGTATATGGTACACCACACGTTTCACACCATGGTTTGTTTGTTTGGTTTGGTTTATTGGCACAAGGTCCATAAGAGGACATGCTGCGTCAAGACTAAAAAAAAAATTTTTTTTTGTTTTTCTTATATTCTTATTATTATTTATTTAAAAAAGAAAAATCAATGTATATAATATAATTAAAATTTCAAAGTGTATAAAATATTTTAAAATGTAAAAAAAAAATTAAATGTAATGTAAGAAACCCATTGCTCTTAAAAAGGCAAATAGATTTCTGTTGGGTGGATCCCCTAGTAAATCAGACATAGTTAAACTATAACTTTTAAAAAACTGTAAACGATGATGATTAAAATAATGACATGAAATTAAAATATGAGAAACAGTATATGGTTCATCACACGTTTCACACCATGGATTTAGTTCACTTAAAAACATATGTCTATGTGTGAAACGACCCCTCAGGGGGTTTACTTTCTCTAAGTAAACACGGGTGTCACAATCCCGAGGTACCCCAGTGATCTGTTCTATTCTTTCTTTTCTTCTCTTCTCTCCTCTTCTGCTTTTTCTTCCTTTTCTCCCTCAATGTGGTTGCCTCTCATGAGGTTGAGGGCTCCCCTTGAGCAGCTATCGCCGCTCTGTTGCTATTAGCTACTCTTGGGGACTAAATCACCCACGTGTTTGCCGTGTGTGGAGACCCGTGTCCCTGGAAAGGAGGGTCCTGGTAATTGAGGCCCCCAGAGACCAACACATTACTTTGGCCTCTGCTTCAGGTAAACGGGAGGTGTGTTGCGGTCCTCAGCACATCAATCGGCTTTATGGTTGTTGTTGGGTTGGGTTTTGTGGCGCAAGGTCCAAAAAAAGGACAAGCTGCGCCAAAAATTAAGCATATAAGAGAATTTATAAATTTTAAGGAAAACCCAATCTCAACATTAAAAGGTTAAAATACAAAAATAAATGTATATATTTAATTTAAAATCCAAGAAAAACATAAGTATATAAAAGTAAAATAAAAATCAACAAATTTAAATAAAATTAAGGAAACCAATTTCCCTTAAAAAGGAAAAAAGGTTTCGGTGGGGAGACTCCCCCACTAAATCATACATGGTTAAAATGTCAGTTTGAAAATATTTAAAACGGTAAAGGTTAAAATTAGCACATGAAATTAAAATATGAAAAACAGTATATGGTTCATCACACGCCTCACACCAAGGATTTAATTCATTTAGAAACAAATGCCTGTGTGTGAAACGTGTGTGTCCGATACGAAGGCGAGTCAAGCGAACATCGGCACTTCGTAACGGTAAAACTAATGAAGGGATGAGGTATGGAAATATGGCACGTAGTTTGTTGGAGACCTGCATATTCCAGTACTCCTGCCATAGAGAAAAAACAAAGTTTTTAACAACCTTTCTCACATCAGTAAGAGGGAGAGATGGATGATGTACGGCCGATGCAGATTTGGCAGCTGCATCAGCCTTATCATTGCCCTCCAGACCTACGTGACTTGGGATCCAACAGAATTTAATATCATATCCCTTGCCAGCAAGGGAATCTACAGTTTGGAAAATTTTGGACACAACAGGATGATTATATATATTCGAATTTTTCAACGCTTCGATAACACTCAAGCTGTCAGTGTATACGCAAATTTTAAAGTAATTTTCTGTATTCACGAGCTGAAGCGCTTGGTATATTGCCATTGCTTCAGCAGTAAAGATGGAGCAGGACGTATGGAGGTTGTAGCCGTAACTCCTATTATTGAAGAAAATGCCACAACCAACATGTCCTGCAGTTTTCGATCCATCCGTGAATACAGGCGTATAAGAAGAATACTGACAGCGATGTGAATAAAAAAGCTGTTGAAAAATCGTAGGAGTTGTGTCCGATTTCCGAAACTGAGCAAAAGTATTAATTATGGATATCTGTGGATCAAACCAAGGTGGATGTAAGAGCAAGTCCGTTTTAATGAAACGGACACCACATAGGTCTGTCAAGTAAAGATCACTTTTAATACGAGTGAGAAAAGGTTGGATGCTATGAGAGCGAGCATCATACAATCTCTTTAATGCAGGAGTAAAAGCCAAGGAACGTAAAGGGTGTTGTCGGTCAGACATGACCTTTGCGTAGTAATTGAGAGACAGCTGCATTCGTCTCAGGTCTAAAGGCAGTTGTTGACAAATGGCATAAAGACTCTGGACGGGTGATGTGCGGAATGCGCCTGAACATATCCTCAAAGCAGAGTGATGCACAGTGTCCAATCTGCGTAAAACTGAAGATCTAGCAGATCCATACACAACACTACCGTAGTCAATACGAGATAAAATGAGTGCTTGGTAGACACGAAGGAGTGACAAGCGATCAGCACCCCAAGATGTATTTGAAAGCACCTTGAGGATATTAAGCGATCGCTCGCACTTCTTCCGCAAATATAAAACATGCGGAAGAAAAGTCAACTTTCGGTCAAACAAAACACCAAGAAATTTTATCTCGTTGACCACGGGTATTGTAGTGTTGTTCAGATGAATAACAGGATCATTGTGAAGGCTAGTTTTCCTGCAGAAATGGACACAGCAGCTCTTGCTAGGAGATAGTGTGAAGCCATTCTCTGCACACCATGCAGCTATTTTATTAACAGATGTTTGTAGTTGTCTCTCAATTAAACGCATGTTCGATCCTTGGCAAGATATTTGCAGGTCGTCCACATACATAGTGCCATATACTGAAGGTGAGAGAAGATGAAGGATATGACTGATGTAAACGTTAAAAATTGTTACGCTTAAAATAGAGCCTTGGGGTACACCCTCGGCTTGATTAAAAGTATTGGACAAAAGGTGACCAATACGTACTTTAAAAACACGGGAGCGTAAGAAATTCTGTAGGAATATCGGAAGATTACCCCGAAAGCCAAAATCATATAAACAACGGAGAACACCGTATCGCCACGTACGGTCGTATGCCTTCTCGATGTCGAAGAAGATGGAAACCAGATGGTTTCTCCGCACAAAAGCGTTGCGGATTTGGGTTTCCAAATAAGTTATGTTATCGAGAGTGGATCTACCTTTACGGAATCCACTCTGATTCACATGTATGCATTTATTTTCTTCTAAGACATATACGAGACGGGCGTTGACCATACGTTCGAGAGTCTTACAAAGGCAACTCGTCAGAGCTATAGGTCGGTAATTTGATGGTTCTGAGGAATCCTTACCAGGCTTCAGAACCGGAATTACTATTGCTTCATTCCAAAGAGATGGAAATTCATTTTCAGTCCAGATCCTATTGAACAAAAGCAATAAGTTCGATAGGGAATCTGGACTTAAATGTTGAAGCATAAGATAGCTAATTCCGTCAGGTCCTGGGCTGGTATTATTGGCCTGCTGTAAAGCTTTCTTCAATTCTAATATTCCAAATTCGCAGTTGTAGGATAAGTTTTGTCCATGGTTGAAATTAATTGGTCTTCGCTCAGCACGACTCTTAGTCCTTAAAAACGAAGGACTATAAGAGTCAGTGCTTGAGATACTAGCAAAACTTTCACCAAGGACGTTAGCTATTTCCTTAGGAGAAGAGTGTATAGCAGTTCCGGTTTTTAGAATAGGAATGGAGAATTCCCTATAAATACCATTGGCTGCTTTCACTCTTCTCCACAACTGCTTACTGGTTATGGAAGAATTTATTGAAGATATATAGCTAGACCAGGATTCCTTCTTACTTCTACGACGAGCTCTGCGAGCTAACGCTTTTGCTCTCTTAAAGGCAATAAGATTCTCCGTTGTGGGGTACCTCCGGAAAAGCCCCCATAACTTCCTTTGATTTTTGTATGTTTGTTGGCATTCATTGTTCCACCATGGTTTGCAACGCCGTTTTGGTTTAGAAGAACTTTTAGGTATTGCTGTATCAGCTGCACTTATAAGTGTTTCAGTGACTCTATATACGGCATTATCAATATTCTCGATCGTAACCATTTTATCATCAACGACTGCCAATTGTGTAAATAACGGCCAATCTGCCCGACTGTACACGTAAGTAGGTAAGCGTTGCTGTACACTACTACCTCCAGTCTGGGAGATGACGAGTGGGAAATGATCGCTGTTATGCAGATCATTCCCAACTGTTAAATTTAACAACGGCAGAAGTGACGGTGAACAAATGGCGAGATCGAGAGAATGAAATGTCCTTGTGGGTGTGTGGAAGTATGTTTTCTCGTCGGTATTCATCAGACAGAGGCTATTATTAGAAATAAAACCCTCAATCTGACGACCGCGAGAATTGGTATCGTCACTTCCCCACAAAGTATTATGTCCGTTAAAGTCACCGAATAACAAATATGGTGAAGGCAGCTGATCAACTAATGTATCAAGTTCTTCTTGGCGGATGACATCATGTGGTGGTAAATACAAGCTACAGACTGTAATCAAACACGTTGTATGAATTCTGACAGCTACAGCCTGTAGGGTTGTATTGATTGGATGGACAGTGCTGGGAAAGTCATTAGATGTTAATATGCAAACACCTCCAGACACTGTACCATCGTCACCACAGTCTTTTCGAAAGCATTGAAACCCACGCATAGTGATGTTATTTGTAGACTTCAGGAAGGTTTCCTGAAGTGCTATGCATGCGGGGTTATAAGCTGATATGATAGACTTGATGTCATCAAGATGTGAACGCAAACCATGGCAGTTCCAACAAACAAAGGAAGTTATTTTTTAAATAGAAAAGCTCCTCCCCCGGAGCTGGAAGGCGGGTCTTCTATCATCTCCTCGAGCGATAAATTATCGTCCGAGGGATGGAGAGAGACAGCATCAGCTTCCAGGGATGACATGGCTCTACGGGTGGATAAGGAGGATTTTCGAGAACCCTCCTTTGCAAATTTTAATTTGGAGGCCTTAACGCCTCTCGATTTAGCCAAAGAAGCTTTTCTAATTATTGTTGATGATGATTTTGGTCTTTCAGATATTACTTGGGGTAATCTCATTACAGGAAGAGGCTGGGTATCCGTTTGAGTGCTTGAACACTTGGTGACTTTTTTTACTGCGGCCGCATAACTCCTTCCAGGCTGTGGCGTACGAGAGGCGACAATTTTCCTAGCCTCAGGATAGGTAATATTGTTTTTTACCTTTAGCGTGGTGATTTCTTTTTCATAAGCAAATTGAGGACAACTTCGAGAATAGGAGGGATGTTCACCTTTACAGTTTACGCAAGCCTCCTTCGCTGTGCAGTTCGAACTATCGTGGCCAACTACTGCGCAGCGAGCGCAGGTAAGTTGGCCTCTGCAAGCGTTTCTCGAGTGTCCAAAACGCTGACATTGAAAACAACGCAAGGGATTTGGGATGTATTGTCGGACGGGAAGATTCAAATAAGCTACTTTAATTTTGTCAGGAAGGTCTGGGGTCGCGAAGGTCAGAATGAGATGTTTAGTGTCAATGAACTGCCCATCTCTTCTGACTCTTATACGTTCGACTCCACAGACCTTCTGACATTTCAAGTTATCAAGAATTTCCTCAGTCGACGTGTTCAACAAATCCCCTGCGGAAATCACTCCACGCGAAAAGTTCAAATTTCCATGAGGCAGGACTGTCACCTCTATGTTTGCCATCAATGTCATATCTGATATTTTAGCTGCCTGGGTAGAGTTTGCAACCTCAATTAATAAATCACCAGATCTTATTTTTCGGATACCTCTTACTTCTCCTATAAAACCCGATATTCCCTTTTGGATAAGAAAAGGGGACACTTTTTCAAAGGAGCCCACTTTTCTTTTAACTATAAAGTATTTAGAATTCGATTCGTCCAATAGATGCTCCCGTGGGAGAAATGATTTTTTGTTTTCCATAGTATTTTATTAAAATTTCGGGACTTGACCGCACCACCCACCACCGAGTCCAACAAGGGGATGCAGACCAGCTGCACCAGTGCTAGCCAAGTCCTATACGCTCACAGTACATCCCTGTGATGGCCTCCACCCTTAACGAGTCACCCAGCAGATGTACCGATCGCTTGATCCATAAAGCCGATTGATGTGCTGAGGACCACAGCACACCACCCGTTTACCTGAAGCAGAGGCCAAAGTAATGTGTTGGTCTCTGGGGGCCTCAATTACCAGGACCCTCCTTTCCAGGGATACGGGTCTCCACGCACGGCAAACACGTGGGTGATTTAGTCCCCAAGAGTAGCTATTAGCAACAGAGCGGCGACAGCTGCTCAAGGGGAGCCCTCAACCTAACCAGAGGCAACCACAATGAGGGAGAAAAGGAAGGAAAAGCAGAAGAGTAGAGGAGAGAAGAAAAGAAAGAAGAGGATAGATCACTGGGGTACCTCGGGATTGTGACACCCGTGTTTACTTAAAGAAAGTAAACCCCCTGAGGGGAATCGGCTTTATGGATCATGCGAACGGTACATCTGCTGGATGACTTGTTAAGAGTGGAGGCCATCACAGGGATGTACTGTGAGCGTATAGGATCTGGCTAGCACTGGTGCAGCTGGTCTGCATCCCCTTGCTGGACTCGGTGGGGGCTGGTGCGGTCAGGTCCCGAAATTTTAAACAAAATAAATGGAGAATAAAAATTCTTTTCTTCCTCGGGAGCAACTTGTGGACAAAAAAAACACAAAATTTTATGTTATTAAAAGAAAGGAGGGCTCATTTGAAAATGTATCCCCCTTTCTAATTCATAAGGGAATATCGGGCTTAATCGGGGAAGTCAAGGATATCCGAAAATTACGATCTGGTGACCTGTTAGTAGAGGCTGCTAACTCTACACAAGCAGCAATGCTTAATAAAATGCGGATGTTAGCGAATATCGAGATAACTGTCTCGCCTCACAATAACCTAAATTTTTCACAAGGTGTGATTTCTGCAAGGGATTTGTTGTTCTCGCCGACAGATGAGATACTTAAAAATTTTCAGAGTCAAAAGGTCTGTGCCGTTAAACGGATTACAGTCAGAAGAGATGGTAAAGTTATTGAAACTAAACATCTCATTCTGACTTTTGCGACGCCAGACCTCCCTGACAATGTTAAAGCTGCTTATTTAAATCTACCTGTCCGGCCGTATATACCAAATCCCTTGAGATGTTTTCAGTGCCAACGTTTTGGGCATTCGAGAAACGCTTGCAGGGGCAAACTGACTTGTGCTCGCTGCGCAGCCGTTGGCCACGAAAATTCGACCTGCACAGCGAAGGAAGCATGCGTAAACTGTAATGGTAATCCTCCTTCCTATTCTCGAAACTGTCCTCAATGGGTACTAGAAAAAGAAATTACCACCTATAAAGTGAAAAATAAAGTTTCTTATCCTGAGGCTAGAAAAATGGTTACCTCTCGCACACCGCAAGCTGGAATGAGTTATGCAGCTGCTGCAAAAAGGGTCATCAAAAGTATAAGTACTCAAACGGATACTCTTGCACTCCCCGTTACAAGATTACCCCAAACAAACATAGAAAAGCCAAAATCGTTATCTCCTATTATCAGAAGAGCTCCGTTAGCTAAATCTAGAGGAGTTAAATCCTCTAAATTAAAATCTGCAAAGGAGGGTTTTCGTAAATCCTCCTTATCCACCCGTAGAGCTATGACCCTGGTGGCTGATGCCGTCTCCCTTCATCCCTCGGACGAAAATTTATCGTTCGAGGAAATGATCGAGGACTCGCTTTCCAGCTCCGGGGGAGGAGCTTTTCAATTTAAATAATAACTTCCTTTGTTTGTTGGAACTGTCATGGTTTGCGTTCACATCTTGATGACATCAAGTCTATTATATCAGCTTATAACCCCGCATGCATAGCACTTCTGGAAACTTTCCTGAAGTCTATGAATACCATCTCTATGCGTGGGTTCCAATGCTTCAGAAAAGACTGTGGAGACGATGGTGCAGTGTCTGGAGGTGTTTGTATATTAACATCGAATAACTTCCCCAGCACTGTCCATCCATTAAATACTACCCTACAGGCTGTAGCTATAAGAATACATACAACGTGCTTGGTTACAGTCTGTTGTTTATATTTGCCACCACACGATGTCATCCGCCAAGAGGAACTCGATGCATTAGTGGATCAGCTGCCTACACCATTTTTGTTAGTAGTTGTTGTTGTTGTTGGGTTGGGTTTTATGGCGCAAAGTCCAATAAGGACAAGCTGCGCCAAAAATAATATTTAATTAAAACCTTGTTAAAAACCCAAACTCAACGTTAAAATGTTAAAATACAAAAAACAAGTGTATATAATATGATTAAAATCTAAAATATAATTAGTAAAATGAAAGTAAAAATAAAATTCATAAAAGTGATGTAATACTATTTAAATAAAATAAATAAAACCAATTGCCTTTAAAAAGGCAAAAAGGTTTCTGTGGGGTGGCTCCCCCACTAAATCATACATAGTTAAAAAATCTGTTTGAAAAAATATAAAACGATAGAAGTTAAAATCAGGACATGAAATTAAAATATGATAAACAGAGTATGGTACATCACACGTTTCACACCAGGGATTCAATTCACTTAAAAACAAATGTCTGTGTGTGAAACGTGTGTGTCCGATACGAAGGCGAGTTAATCTAACATCTGCTCTTCGTATCGGTAAAACTGATGATGGAATGAAAGATGGGAATATGGCACACAATTTATTAGAGACCTGCATACTCCATAACTCCTGCCAGAGAGATTTAACAAATGTTTTAACAACCCTTCTCACATCGAAAAGAGGGACAGATGAATGAAGTACGGACGATGCAGCTTTAGCAGCTGCATCTGCCTTTTCATTTCCCTCTAGACCTACATGACCTGGGATCCAGCAGAAAATGATGTCATAGCCCTTGCCAGCAAGGGAATCCAATGCTCTGAAAATCTTGGACACAACTGGATGACAATTATTATAGTTTCTAAACGCTTCTAAAACACTCAAACTGTCAGTATACATACAGATTTTATTAAATTGCTCTGTATTCACAAGCTGAAGGGCTTGGTGGATAGCCGTAGCTTCAGCGGTAAAGACCGAGCAGGACGTATGGAGGCTGTAACCATGACTGGTATTAGCGTAAAATACGCCACAGCCAACATGTCCTGCAGTTTTGGATCCATCCGTGAATACAGGCGTGTACGATGAATACTGACAGCGGTGAGATAGATAAAGCTGTTGAAAAACTGTAGAGGTTGTGTCCGATTTTGTATATTGAGCAAATGGATTAATAATATTTATCTGTGGATCGTACCAGGGTGGATGTGATTGAAAGTCCGTTTTAATAAAACGGACATAATGTAGGTCTGTCAAATGGAGTTGATCTTTAGTTCGAGTGAGAAAAGGTTGGATGCTGTATGGTCGAGCATCGTATAGTCTCTCTAATGCAGGAGAAATGGCCAAGGAACGTATAGGATGTTGTCAGTCAGACATGACCTTTGCGTAGTAATTGAGAGACAGCTGCATCCGTCTCAGGTCTAAAGGCAATTGATGACAGATGGCATAAAGACTCTGGACGGGTGATGTGCGGAATGCGCCGGAACATATTCTCAAAGCAGAGTGATGAACTGTGTCCAGTCTGCGTAAAACAGAAGACCTAGCTGATCCATACACAACACATCCGTAGTCAATGCGGGATAATATCAGTGATTGATAAACCCGAAGGAGTGACAAGCGATCTGCACCCCAAGATGTATTTGATAACACCTTGAGGATATTAAGCGATCGCTCACACTTCTTCCGCAAATGTAAAACATGCGGAAGAAAGGTCAATTTTCTGTCAAAAATCACTCCCAGGAATTTTACCTCATTGACTACAGGTATTGGTGTATTATTGATGTGAATCACTGGATCATTATGCTGGCTTGTCTTCCTGCAGAAGTGGACACAACTACTCTTGCCAGGAGATAAAGTATGGCCATTTTCAGCACACCATGCAGCTAGTTTATTGACAGCAGTTTGTAATTGTCTCTCAATTAATCGCATGTTGGACCCCTGACATGATATTTGCAGGTCGTCAACAAACAAAGTTCCTTTAACAGATAAAGGAAGATGATGAAGTATGCTACTTATGAATAAATTAAAAAGAGTGACACTTAAAATTGAACCCTGAGGTACGCCCTCAGATTGAGTAAAAGTATTGGAAAAAAGACTTCCAATACGGATTTTAAAACCACGGGAGCTTAAAAAGTTCTAAATGACCGTAGACAGATTACCCCGAAAGCCAAAATCATAAATCCTACGGAGAATTCCATAACGCCACGTACGGTCATAAGCCTTCTCTATGTCAAAGAAAATGGAAACGAGATGATTCCTCCGCACAAAGGCATTGCGGATCTGCGTTTCCAAGTATGTAATATTATCAAGAGTGGATCTTCCTTTACGGAATCCACTCTGATTAATATGAATACAGTTATTCTTTTCTAAGACATATACGAGACGGGCGTTGACCATGCGTTCGAGAGTCTTACATAAGCAACTCGATTCGTCAGAGCTATAGGTTGTTGTTGTTGTTTTGTTGGGTTTTATGGCGCAAGGTCCTAAAAGGACAAGCTGCGCCAGACACAAGATTAAAATTATCATTTTCTTCGATTCATTAAAATCTTAAAATTATGAGCAGTTAAAACAAAATGTTGTTTAAAATGATGTAAGTATTTACAGAAATTAAGAAAGTTGTGAGGAAAATATTTTTAAAAGTTAATATAATGGATAAAAGTTAAAGCGTCTGATTAAAATATTTCTAAATTTAGATAAAAGGAATAAAATTAATTGCTTTTAAAAATGCAAACAGATTGCGATGGGGTGGTTCCCCTAGCAAGTCTGGTAATGTTAAAATATCACTATTAAAA
>JAPDSC010094790.1:0-11816 GCA_026290005.1 Latrodectus geometricus | reverse complement strand
ACAAAAATGATGATATGAAAGAGTTACTTTTTCTAGCCATGATTTATTAACTTCTAAGTATAATATGTCACAAAAATTGAAAAGATCAATTCTGATTTGTATTACATTCAATTTATGTTTTTATTAATATTTGGGATTAACATATTGAATAACAGTTTCAAAATCAAAAATATTTTCTCAATATGCATTTAAAATCTTAGAAATTAAATTCTTATAATTCACACAATTATCTTTTAATACAAAATAAAAATTAATTCGGTAAAGATAAAATTAGTTCCTGAAGAACGTAATTTAATGCATCTGAAATTGTGGCTTTCACTTAAACAGGCATTTATACAATGACGAACATTCCTGCGAACTTTTTGTTAAATAACATCATAGGATTTATTTTGTTATAAATGTTCAGAAAAAATAAAATCATTGTAAATCAATGTAACGGCGAATGCAGTATTTTAAAATTTCAAAGCTCTTAACGTCGTTTACAGAATATTTGTAGACACAAATAATCAGTTGGTTGCGTAAAATAATAATAATAATAATAATAAATTAATTTGAAAATTATTTATGCTTTTGTTTCATATAATTCATACTAAAACGAATAATCATTTTCCTGCTTTTTAACTGCTGTCAGTATCGAACTAGGGAGCATTCTTTCATATTAACAGTTCGTTTCCAGTTTAATAAAACTAACAATTAATTCAAAAAGTAGAAATAGCAGATATTTTCACTAAATTTAAAACATTTTTCCATATATATTACGGTTATATAACATTTAATATAATATCGTAAGCTTTCTCTTAAAATTTTAAAAACTGAGAGAACATGAAAACTTAATAAAATAATTCATTTCAAAATATTTTTCACAGGAGCGAGAACGGCGGGGGTCGACGCTATGTTCTAAAATCTACTGGCAAAGAACTCCTAAAAACCATTGAAGATTTAATTAACCCTCATTCTTCCAAGAAAGCTTCTGAATTTTATGAATTTATTTCGAAATCAAAATTTTATTTGAGAAAGAAAGTTATATTCAAAATAAAACACAGGTACTAGATAGGCACAACATTAAATATTTCCGCTTATTCAATATTTAGACGCCATCTTGCATGAATATTTTCCTAGTACATATTTACGTTTTTATTGTGACTTAGTAACGTGTCACAAGAGAATAAATTTTCAAGCACACATCCGGTATATGTGCATGCAGAAAGTAAAAGCGCAGTTATCTTCTATTTCATTTCTTGTCCTAGCATCAAAATTCCTTGCGCAAGATTGAATCATGTATTGAACTAGCTAGATTTCGAACGTCATATTAGCGTCGACGCTGAGTTATTTCATTGTATCATCTCTCTGCTTATGTTTATTCATTTCTTTCTTTTCCAGTTCTTATGAATCAGTTATTGTATATTTATTTTTTGTCAGTGTCTATTATAAAAACAGTTTTTGTCATTCTTTTTTGCTGTAATATTTCTATTATTCTTTTCTTTAAAATCTATTAAGCCAAATCAGGTCCATATTGTCGTGTCTCAAAAGGCACATTTTCTTACATGTAATAAATGATTTTGTACCATTTTAAAATCTCTGATTATTTAAACTAGAAGTCTTTTTAAAATCTCAGTTAACACTTTTAACTAAACAGTACTGGGATATAAAAAGTCAAATTCATTACTTAGAAGTTAATAATAGAAAAACAAATCTATCTCAAATAAATTTTTTTTCTAATAGGAAATTTTACTTCTTAGTGAAGATTTAGTGACGAACTCTATTGGCAACATATCGAGACATTCGGCATTATTGAAAGTATTACAGTGATTTGATTTTATAAGGTAAGTACTTTTATTAAAAAAGTAGAATTATAAATTTCAAAATTATATAGCGTCGGAATATTTCAACAGCGTACTGCAAATCAAGGATTTATGCTTACAACATATCAAAAAGGGTTAATAAGTCGATTAGAATATTTTATATTCATGAAAATACTAAATTTTATACTTTTTGATATAAATACGAATATGAAAGTTTAATTATTTATTAAATCCATTGACTTATTTTCTTAGTCCACAGGAATTTGTTTCTTCTTTCCCAAGAATATAAAGTCTCTTAAAGTAAAGAGCTGAAAATTAAAAGTGTAAATTAATATAAATTATTAACTATTGACACAGGGCTTAAATTAAGAAAAAAAATAAATTTTTTTTCATTTAGTGATTCTTAAATTAAAATTTGTTACAATTTTTAGTAAAATTTATAATAAACATTATTTTTTGTGTTGATAATTCATAGAAAAATTTACATTTTTTTATCATGATGCAAATTTAATGTTTTAATGCATCACAAGTTAATTAATATCACTTAATTATTTTTCTGTGCTTGTATTTAGTTCCAATGGTCCAATGCTTATTTCCAATGTAGTTAACTTACGAACATAAATTTAGATTTAAGTTGTAGTAAAATAAGCTAAGGAAAGTGATTCCTTTTACACATCACCCAAGAGGTTGGAATCCAGATGCGTTTTTTTATTTTTTTTTATAGTAGTTTCACCAAAGAGCCCTAATTTCACTTTTGCACATCAAAACTGTTTTTATTTCTATTAACAACAATACATGTTTTTAAAATGCCAAGAAGAAAACAACTATTCTGAACAATGCCGATGAAATAATCGTTCTCAGGCAATGCTTATACACGTCTTTCCAAAGTCTCTGTATAATCGTCAGTCAATCAGATGGTTTTTACGACAAATATTTAGTCGTTGATTCCATGGATAATACTGCAATTTTTTATGTTGATGAGCAATAATGGTTAATCGCTCTGCTCAATTAGCTTATAATATAGTAAATACATCTGTCTCATTTTTGCTTATAAGTGGAGTAAAAGCATGTTATATAATATTTTTAAATGTTCAATGCTTTTAATCAATGTCATTTTCTGAAGTATTACTTTTCATGATCTGCAATGCAACATAGTATCGGCAATAATCATAGTCTAATTCCCTCGAAAAACCAGTGTCACAAATTGCCACTTCGTACTTAGAATGCATGCTTATTAAATTGTATTATTAAAGTTAATTAAAATTTAAAAGATTTTAAAATTCTAAAATCTGAGGATGTTAACATCTGTAAATGTATCAAAATTATAATGTTAATAGGCCAGAAGTTTTCAGGAATCTCGAACAATATTTTAGAGTATTAAGCATTTTGGTTTCAGTATTTAAAAACAGTAATTTTCGTGAGAAAAAGTTTTGAAAATGTACATTAATTCCGTTTATTTCTCTTGGTTCGAAAGTGTGCAATGTTGTTTGTGTATAGTTCTTTTTTACTATAAATTCTAAAGTGTATAAGCAGAATCAAAATTTTAATACGTGCCACATTTTATTTTAGAAATTACTACTATATTTAATTGTTTTCGCTTTAAGGAATAAATTCCACAATTTTGTTTGATTTTAATTAAGTTAAGCTACATGACTATGATTATATTATAAAAATAGATATCAGAAATAATTCCAATGGAAAAGTCGCTCTTAAATTTCTGCGGACATTTAAAAATCTTATGTAGAATGCAAAGCGGCTTTACAGAATATCATTAATATGCGGGAACCATAAAGAAATAAATTTCATTCATTGTGTTTTATTTCCGGCCAGGATTTGCATGTGTGAGATTCCATTTTGAAACACATAAAGAATAAAAGAGAAAAACAGTTCCAGGTAATTTTAAATATATTCAATAAACTAATAACTTGAAAAAAGGAAATAAAAGAATTTAAAGTTTGCAGTTAGTGTAATAAATTTCTAACAAATTCGAGCTTACATTCAACACATAAATTTACCAAAATTACCTTCCTCTGAATAAAAGCTAATTAAATATAGTTTTGAAAATTATGCTAAATTCTTAACATTTTCCCGAATCATTTAAGCATATCAGGAAATCTGGCTCTGAGAATAATTTTAAAAATTACATAAAACTAGAAACTGCGGTTCAGTGAAAATTTAAAAAAGTGATGATTTTCTTAGATTATTATAAAACCTTAATTTTACAGACTGAGGAAATATTTTAATTTCTTCCATTTTAAGTGAAAATAATTTGGTTTTCTTCTTTTTCAATATTCTTAAATAATATCTAGTGTAATTTGCATGAGATTAATTAAAGAAGATTGGAAATATCGACACCTGATTGTCGATTCTCAGTGGCACAATATGCTATTTATTTTTTCTGACAATTGAATGCCTCGTTATATTCATATATTTTAGCATTCTTTGGCAGGTACATTAATTGTTACGAGATAACTACTTGATGATAATAGTCAGTTATCCAGAACAAATACTTCAGATCTTTGTCACCCATGATGAGAAGTTATCATCTCGTCACCTTTAATGATTGGAAAATTATCCATCTTGAATACATAATAATAATGTTCTTTCCATCATATTAGGTATAATTTATCTCCAGTAATTAGTAATAGAAAGTCGCCACCAGTAAGGATTGAATTGTATAAAGTCGTCACCAATGATTAGTACTAAAAAGTCATTCCCAGTGATTAATAGTTAAAAGTCGTCCAGAGATTAATGGAAAGAAGTCGACACCAGTAATTTGAAATAAACAATGCCGTCACCTGTGATTTATAGTAAAACGTCGTCATCAGTGATAAATGGCAGAATGTCTTTGCCATGTTCGAAATTATCTCCCTGTTAACAAAATTTCATTCTGTTCTTGCAAATGATCTTCATACTTCTTTGCATAAAAAATAATTCTCTGGGCTTTGGATGATTATTATGAACGATTGATAGTTCTTAAAGAAATAAGTAATTTCCACTCACAGCATTTGAGAGTCAGATATAATTTTGCAAATGAAATTATTACTTTCTGATATATGAAGTATTTTATTAATCAAAAATTCTTTCAAAAAATGACTGGTTAAATCCAAGTAATATCCAAATATTTTTGGTTGACCATTTTCTTTTATCAGCAGAATGTTTAAATATCCTTATTGAAGGAAATGTCTGTCAATATGATTCACATATTTCTGTTAGAATAAAATATAATGTTGATGAAATAAATTACAGTCTTGAGTTTTAGTCTGGAAATGTAATTGAAGCGAATAAACGTCAATGAATTGCATTTGTTTATGAATAGCACTGCTTTCAACTGTTTTGAACAATTTATACATATGAGTAAGCTATTCAAAATCTAAAATATATTGTTTATTCAGTCACTCCTTCAGAGGGATTTCTCAAGAACTATATAAGGTAATATTTTTGAAAAAAATAATAAATTAAAAAAAAAATTTCACTTATTTCAGTTTAACTAAGTTATTTTACGAACCATGCTGTTTAATAAATCGAGCATAAAACACGAGTTAATTTTAACAACGAAACATTGGAAATGGGTAATGAATTCTTAATATGGATGTTTCTTCTCATCTACAGTAATTTCATATTCTAGTCACTTTCGAAAAATTTTTGTCTCGAAATGTATAACAATATACTTAAATTTCTTTGTCATGCATCTCAAAATATATCAAAACAGAATAATTTAAGATTTGCTGACAAATTATTGGAATATTTTACAAAAGAATGAACTATTTTTAACTAACGTAATTGTTCTGTAAATATATTTATTTATTGAACAGTGCAAAGATACCTTTTTTTGTGATCTAAAAAAATTGAATAATTTCTGTCATCATCATGAAATCATTGAAAAATGAATCATGAAATCGTGAATCAATGTCAAAATCATGAAAATTTATTATCAAATTCTTGAACTACTGAAAAAATATTGTAACATTGAAACTTACTGTTTCTGTCAAAAATGTCAGTAAGTCCAATGTGTTTAATGAAACCTTCCTATGGCTAAGAAATTCCTACGACTAATTTCACTTTGCACTTTTTTAAATGTTGTGGAAATTTGACCACGTTTATAACTAAATTTATGGTTTTTTTCCCTCCCCCTGAAATATCAATTTAATAATAATGTAAATGTCAGCGTTGTGTCTTAAGATTTGCATTTTATAATATTAGCATTCATCGTGTGAATGTGTTAAAATATTTACTAGATTTGTTTTCATTTTAAATATAAAGTCTCTGACAAAATTTATGAAGTAATCATGCCAAAAATATTCATAGTGGTACGTGTGTTTCAGATTAAAGCAGATCCTGAAGAATTCTCCGAATTTTCAATTTGGGGTTTTTACTAAATATAAGGGGTTTTTCTCCAGAAATATTATTTTTTTTAATATACATATACCTGTAGTATCTTAAGGGCTGAATTTTACAATATTTGCACCAAACATGTGAATATTTTAAATACAATTAATTTTAAAACAAATTAAAATTTATTTTTATATAAATATAAATACTTGTAATTCCTTTATGAATGCATTTGATTTAAAATGTCTCTAACGAATTTTTTTAAATAAACGTGCCAAACCATTACCTTCTAATAGCAGAAAGTTTGACTACCACGTGACCAAATGGCTGTGACGTTGCATCCGCAGGCTATCGCTTTCTTCTAAGTGACGCTTGAACAGACTTGTTACTGTGTTATTTACCATTAACCAATCACTCATTTTCGACATATTCTTCAAAATATATTGTTTTTATTCCATACAATATTCAAGAACATGCCTTATAAATGTTGCGTAACTGCCTGTAAAGGCAACTATGATAATGGACCCAAAGTTTCTCTATTTCGATTCCCACGTGAAGAAGGTTTAAAACGCCAAAGGATTCGCGCAATTCCGAGAGAAAACATGGAAGTGACCAAACATTCCAGGGTAAGTAAATAATTTTTTTTTTATTGTTTCAATCAATATTAAAAGAATGTTTGGGATTAAAAGAGAATGAATAATAGATTAATTGTTAAACTCATAGCTCTTTGAAAATATTTTCTAAATGCATTCTAATGATCATGTCAAATAGAAAATGCATCAAATAAGAATTAGTAAAGAAGACTAACTTCTTTGTTTCATGTATATCAGCTTTCTTATATTTAAATTTTACTTCTAGGTGTGTGAACTGCATTTTAAACCAACTGATATATTAAGAACTAATGAAGCTATTGATGAGAAAAATGGTAAAAAAATCATCGTAAACAATTATATTCAAATAGTTATTTTTATCCATTATTATGAATGCATCAAAATAAATTGAATAAAAATGTAGAAATGTAGTAATATAGTTTAATATTGTTCTATTGTATGTAAATAATTTATTTGTGTTGTAATATGCAAAATTATATAGGGAAATTTTGTTTATATATATATATAATTTTTAAATTTTAGTCATTGTATGTATAAGATTTCAAAACTTGCCAAACTTGCATTATTTTTTAAAGAAAATGTTTATGTTAATATTTCTTTTTCAAACTAAACTTATGCATTGTTTTTAGAAGAAATATAAGGAAAGTATGATTCTAATAAATTATTTTTTCTGATTGTCTTTTCCTCTTCAACCACACAAAATTATCACCCATTAAATGCATTAAATATTTAAAATCTATCATACGCAGGGAATATATTTTGCTAATAAATTAATCATGTATATTGCATTTAATAAATTTTAAAGAAATATTTTCAATTTATAATAGATTATGTTGTTAATTATTATTTTAGAATAAAGTATAACACCCAAGTGTTTTGCTTGAATTTTAAAAAAATACACAGGAAGGATTAATTATATATACATATACTTTTCATAAAAGTAATTCTATTATTAGATTTAGCACATTAATAATCACCACAGATATATATTTCCATTGAAAGTACACAAAGGAAAATTTAATATCCAATATTGAATAAAATTTCATTGACTAGATTTTATAGAAAGTTTTCTTATTCAAAGCAGGGCGCTAGGGGTGGGCAAGCCGGGCCCCTGCCCGGGGCGGCAAACTTAGGGGGCGGCAAATTGGCCCTAAAATTAAATTTCTCAAACTTTTAAACATTTTTTCTTTCTAAAATAATTGAGTTTTGACACATGATATACTAAACTTTTTTCTTTAAAATGAATCATATTTTTATGCATTAAGATATTTGGAATCAAAACCCTAACACCCTATATATATACAGGGTTTTTTTTAAACATATAGCAAAAACTTGTTTCGAAGATACAGGGCGAACAAAATTTTTGACAATATAACAACATTTTATTACCAAAAATTACAGATAAAGTTTTTTAATCTACAAGAACTGTTGAAAATAATGACCTCCAGCTAGAATAAGAATGCAAGAAATTTAATGATTTTAAAAATTATAAAAATGGATTTGACGAAAGCAATGTTTGCCCTGTATCTTCGAAAAAAAGCGGGTTCACAAAAACTATCAAAGGACAAAATATTCTTAGAATAGTCCAGGGAACAAACCCTTGAATTTTTGGCATATGTTTAATAAACATCCTGTAAATATTAATAATGTATGAACTTTTAACTATTTGAAATGTCAAAATATTTCAAATACAAGAAAACTTACAAGCATAAGAAATTCCCTCTTAAGAATAGCTAAAAACTTAAAGAAATAATTTTTTATTATAATTTAATCAAAGGGACACAGTAATAGAATTTTTAACCGTGTGTCTTAATTTGTCGAAACATGTATGAAAACACAAAAAATATGTACGGGGGAACGCGAAAAATCAGTCCTGACAAGCTTTAACAAGTCTTACACCGTGACTATAAAATGAAAAAGGGTAGTCCCATTGTTTTATTTATGAAATAATTACCTTGCAGATTGGTTGCTAGTAATATAGAATGCGTTATATTTTACAGTATTCTAAAGCAATTGACAGTCATTCACAAAGACTTATTACCGCAGAAATAAATTATTGGGGAGAGGTGCTTCTACGAATTGTTTCAAGAATAAAAATGCTTACTCAAAATTGCTTAGACCTCCGAGGTACAAGTGACAAACTTTACGATTTCGGTAACGGTAATTTTTTACAAATTATTCAATTACTTGCTCAGTTTGATCCAGTAATGGAAGAGCATATCCGCAAAGTGCTTTAAAAAGAAGAAGCTAAAGTGAAGTATCGCGGAAAAGAAATTCAAAATGAGTTGATTATTCTTTTAGCTGAAAATATAACATATCATATTATTACTGATATTAAAAAAGCTAAATATTATTCAATAATTCTAGATTGCACTCCTGATATCAGCAAGATCGAGCAAATGACAGTTTTAGTAAGGTATGTATCCATTGACAAGTCCAATCCCAAGGAAGTTTTTTAGGCTTTCTTCCGGTTGAAAAATCGACTGGATATGAACTTTCAGCTCTAATACTTAAAGACTTGAAACATTGGGATTGAATTTGCAGGATATGAGGGGACAGGCTTACGATAATGGGGCCAACATGAGAGGCAGTAAATCGGGAGTACAATCTAGAATATATGCGTTAAATCCAAGAGCATTTTACCTTCCATGTAGCAGCCACTCATTAAACTTGGTAGTTAATGACGTGGCAAAAGCATCTTTCGAAGCCGCCAATTTTTTTTTTTTTTTAATATAGTCCAAAAAATATATCTGTTTTTGTCCTCATCAACTTTTCGATGGACCATGTTATTAAAATATGTTTCCGGACTTATTTTGAAACCTCTAAGTGATACTTGTTGAGAAAGCCGAATAGATGCATTAAAACCACTAAGGTATCAATTAGGAGGGATATACGATGGTTTACTTGCTGTTTGTTATAACTCGGAGATTGACAACTCTATAAGAGTTGAGGCTTCTGGACTATTAAGTTGTGTTAAACAATTTAAATTCTTATGCTGCACTGTAATTTGGTACAAAATTTTAAATTGTATCAATCCTATAAGTAAGCTCTTGTAGACAAAAGACTATGATTTACCATCTGCTATAGAGCTCTTGAAAAATTGTAAAGATTTTTTCAAGGATCTTAGATCGGACGGAGCCTTTAATGAAATGCTTTGCTATGTTCGAGAACTCGCAGACGAAATTGACATACCAGCTAATTTTGATTACCCAGCCACGTCATAGAGTTCGAAGAAGGAATGTTAATTTCGACTAAGGCAAAAGATGATACAATAGAAGATCCTGCTTTGAAATATAAGGCAGAATTTTATTTCTTTACATTAGATAAAGCTATCAATGCACTTGAATCCAGGTTTGATTTGATCAGTAGCCACAGCAACTATTTCCAATTTTTATACAATATTTCTGATTTAAAAGATATTCCTCAAAACGACATTATAAAGTATTGTAAAGATTTAGAAACAGTGTTGACTGAAGGGAATTCATCCGATATAAACGCGCTTGACTCGGCAGACGAGTAGTAGCTGTTTCGGCTTTGCTAAACAAAAAAGAAAGTGCAGTTGAAATTTTAAAATTCATATCGAACCTGGATTTTGCTCCCAATCTTGGTATAGTTTTAAGAATATTGCTGACTCTCCCAATAAGTGTGGCAAGTGGAGAAAGGAGTTTCTCCAAATTAAAATAAATTAAAAAATTTTTACGCTTCACAACTACCGAGGATCGACTAATCGGCTTAACAACAATAGCCGTCGAACATGACCTGGCTGAAAAAATGTTAAAGAAATTATAAAACAATTTTCAGAATTAAAAGTGAGAAAAAAAACACTTTTAATTTCAACTCTCTGATTAAATGTATTTTTAATATGTAATGAAGTTTTAATATTTAGTGGTTTTATAATTTGTTTTACTTTTTTTTAAATATCTGTTCTGTATTTTATAAGTATGCACCACAAATGACTCTTTCCTTTTTTTTCTGCGCAACCCTAATTTTAATTTAGTGCCAAAAACATAAATAAATAAATATTTTTTTGCTAATCAAAACTTCAACTTTATTTCACCATTAATCGTGGAAAGGGTTTAGGTTATCTCTTTTAATTTTTGTTATAAAGGGGCGGCATTTTACCTCTTTGCCCGGGGCGGCAAAGCTGCTAGCGCCGGCCCTGTTCTTAATCATTGGGATTGCTTCTAATTTGTCATCAAAATTTCTTATTTTCACCACATGATAATTATAATAATTTTTGTCATCAAAATATTTTTTTAAGTTATTATAAGTTAACTTAGAAAGTATCGGTACACGTTCAAACTAACTTTTTTTTAAAAATGAATGTTAATTTTCTTTTATCTTTTGTTTTTAGATAAATTATAACATAAGAACTTAAAATTAGCCAAAAATTTAATTAATAAATTTTATATAATATCATTTATTTACTTTTGAATCTTTATTTCTTCCTTTCGTTTATTATAACATCTCTATGAAGTTCCAACAAACTTATAAGTTTGCATATCCTAATAAAAAATATGACAAACAAAAATTAAAATAAGAGAGAGTTTTAATACATAGCAACATAAAATTATTGATAAATACAATTATAAAGATTCAATTATTAAAAAATGTTAAAGTATTTATAGTTCGTTAAGAGTGTAGTGCAAATTAATGTAGCAAGAGTTTCATATTATTTTCATTTTAATGAATTACATCTCAAAAAGTGCAGATTAATATAAGCTTAATTTATATACAAAAAACATTCGTTTTTTTATTTCTATAAATTTAATTTTGAATATAAATTTCCAGAAATGTGTTTATATCTTTGTCAACCTTCGTTGTTTGAAGTGAACTACAAGCAAGGCTTCTAATATTTCTATTCATGGTTAGAGTTGAGCCCACGTATTGCTGAATTGAAAGATTATCATTCAGAATCAGTTTTGCTTCAATGCATGGAAATATCATTCATTTTGAAATATTTTAATCATGCTTCGTTGGAATTAAATTAGAGTAATAAACTTATATTGTATTTAATTACAAAATTCAAGTCTACTTTTATACTTACCTATTGATATTAGATTTAAAAAAA
>JAPDSC010094786.1:17886-27905 GCA_026290005.1 Latrodectus geometricus | reverse complement strand
GGATTTTCAAAAATAATAAAAATATTAAATTCATTTTACTATATTTTTATATTACAGTAAAATGAATTTAATAACATATCTTTCCTACGATAATGTAACATATCATAGGAAAGATATGTTATTTTTAATACATCATAAACTAGAGATGTGTCAATGTTTTCGCATACATAAATTGATGTTACTAAAAATAAATATAATTCCGATATTATTTTGGAAAATTTAATTTAAGTAGAATGTATAGAAATAGATTGTTGTTATATATCGCTCAAAGACCGTTTATAAATAACTTGAATTTCTCATTGTAAATTATTTTAGTGTCATATTACAACTTAAAAAAACATTCAGTCATTATAGAATATTTGAAACGAAAATTTGTGTTATTCTATTACAATAATGGTCAAATAATTTTACCATTATTTTAATAGAATAACACGAATTTTCTTTATATATTATTATGATAAAATTATTTCATAGTTTTTATTTCATGTCGTATAATTTAACTAGAATTTCTTTTCATTTAGAGAAATGATTTTTTTATTTATAAATTTTATTAATATATTTTAATATTTTCAAAAATTCTCACCACTCGAAAAGTTTTTTACCTCTAAATTTTAATTTAGGACTAATTTCAAGCATAAAATCGTTTACATTGATTTCAAATATATTAATAAATTGTAGGTAGTTTAAAATTAGATTCATAAGCAAATATTTTTAGCTCCGGGTTGTGGAAAAATAAAATTTATTGTAAAAACTGGGTGTTAATAAATGTATTACAAATATACACGAATTTATTCTGGCTATATGACATAAATTTATAATTTAAATAACATTTTATGTAACGTTTTAATATTTAAATGTTGAATCACCTACTTAAAGAAAATTTGTATGCTTAATGAGAGAAATTATATTTGTTAATGAGAATTTTGTAACTTATTTAGTTTTGAGAATCCATAATAAAAGTTCTCAGTTCTAAAAGCTTAATGGTAAAAAAAAAAATTCCTCCAACTAATGTTTCCAAAATTCTCTAATGAAATATTATTATTAGATTAAGAAAAAATGTAAATTACTGTATTATGAATACATCATCAAATGTTAGTATTGTTTTATTGTAGAAGACCTATGCATTTTTAATTCGACCTTTGTTTCTAAGGAATTAGGCGGCATTTAGTGAATTAAATCAATCAAAATATAAATTGATAAAAGGCATTTTATTTTCATATTATTTCTTCATTTATATTCTTATTATCCATGTTTTTTACATTTAAATGTATTTCTTTTTTATTTCTTTGACATAATTGCAATTTTAAAATTGACGAAGAATAATTTTCTCACATATTTCTAAAATTGAGTTTAAAATAATTTTCGAATAAATAAATAAAACGATATTTAACTAAATAAATAATTTATTTATGGAATCAAAATTTACATGATAAATGATATAAAAGATTTTAAATTAAATATTATCAAAATTGAATTGAAAAATTTTCAATTTATAAATTAAAATGCTTATTATTATTACTTTTTAGAAATCTATTTAGATATATGAAATTAAATTCTATTATCTATATGATTGATTATTTTTATTTAACTTCTATTTCAAACATTACTTATAATTTCAACAGTGACAATAGAAGTTGTATTACGGAATGTTTGGTATATCTGTGTTAGTACCAGCTAGTTGTTGAAAACAATCTAAATATTAACATTAATACAAAAACAATATTTAAATTAACAGAAAGTATAAAACGAAATAAAATGTCAAAAGATATTCTGGGAAAGATATTAATTGAAAAAGAGAGCAAAAAGAAAAAGATTATAAAATACATAAATTCTTATTGTTTTAAAAAAGGTGGAAATAAAATTCGATATTGTTTTATTAATATGAAAAAAGAGCATTGAAAATGATTCATAGACTCATGAAAACATGTTTTCGAAAGCCCAAAAGGAAAGAAAGAGGGAATAAAAATGAAATAGGCTTTTTAAATCGGATCTGTTTTTCTGCTATACAGGATTCACAACATTGTTTATTGTACAAATTCAAAGAGATGTATTCCTTCAAATAGACTAAAAAGAAAACAGGGAACTAATTAAACATCAAAAGAATAATTGAATTTCCACCACAAATTTCACTTCTTGATTCCTCATTAGTGTTGATACAGTGCATGAAGATGTATATAGATAGCAAATTATAAAATACAATTTAACTAATTTGCATGACAATATAATATATATATATAAACTTGCAGCAACATCATTGACATTTCTGAATAAAGAAATAGAGAGCCAGAACTTCTCTATTTCAATTTAAAAAGTCATATGATTATTGAATGTTTGAACATTCAATAAAATTTTGTCTTCATTTTATGTAAAACCCTTTGAAAAGAAAAAGTTCGACTTACAAGATGCCTGCAATTGATTAAGTATGATTGTTTTAGAAGTTGTGTATGTAGTTGATTTTTAATATATACACTGTTTATCAATAAGTATTTGGACACCTATGCAAATGACGATATCAGCTGTCCTGAGATACGACACGGCCTCCACCGGTATATATAGTGTAGGAAACAGCATCGGCATTAGTCGCATGTAAAATGTTCGGAGGTCTCTGATTTCAAGAAAGCTATAATTATCGGATTTCACAAATGTGGCAATCCTTAGGAGACATATCCAGCTATCTGAAGAACCCAAAATCGACATTCGATTATATGTGATAAGAAGTAGAAGGTGAGCGGTGGCTGTCTAAATGTGCCTCGAGTCAACAGACCAATGAAACTGGGAGATAGAGACCGACGAGTGTTGTCCGGAGAAATTCAGAAGAAGCGCACCTAACCGATGGCCCTCATCCACGAGATTCTTTGATTCGACGGAGCGACGAATCAAGATTTTACCGTTCGGATGGAAGGGTCTGGGTCTAGCGTCTGCCTGGAGAACGACTCCTTCCAGAATGCATTGTGCCAGCAGTCAAGTTTGGTGGAGGTGGAATACTGATATGGGAGTGTTTCTCCTGGTATGGACTGGGATCCTTGGTCCCCATTCATGGTAAGCTCAATGCTGATGCCAACTGCACCATTTTCAATGACAATTGCTTCCTACTTTGAGGCTGTTTTACGGGTGTGACGTGACCTATGTTACTTTCAGGACGGGAATGATAGTTGTGGACATTGTTAGTTGTCATGTTTAGATTAACCAAGGCTTGATATGGTGTCAATGGAGTTCATCAACCAGAGCCTGCCCAGAGCCCAGGCCTGAATCCTATTGAGAACCTCTGGGATAAGTTGAATCACCTAATTTAGGGCTGCACTACACCTTAATTTGGTGATAAAAAATCTGTCCAAAATAGGTTCACCTGCAATTGCCTCTAGTTTAGGCTCTACCAACAATTGATTTTGAATAAAGTTAGTTTTTCTTTTCTGTCACAGGTGTTTAAATACTTATTGGTAGACAGTGTATGTATACCGTATATATTCGAATCTGTATATATATATATATATATATATATATTTATATATATATATATTACGGTATCACCATAAGTATTTTATACATACAGACATACGAAAATGTCATAAAAAGTCTTATAAATTTTCACATAAGATGGAGTACACCTATAAAATTTGGAATCATATAGAAAATGAGCAACTAGCTTGCCTTTCTAACATAACAGAAGACATTGAAATAGTTAAGTATTACAAGGTGCTTGCTGTAAAGTTTCATTTCCATTAAAGACAGAACAGTTGTAAGAAGACAAATTTAATAAAATATAGAATAAACATAGAGCACAGAGAAAAAAAAAAAGGTTTTGTGGTCGGGTAAACATAAAATACAAAAAATAAAGGATATTAAGTATATTCTAATCGTAAAATCTATGCTCGGTGGTTCAATCTGACAATACTTCCCGAGAAATACCATCGAGAAATGTGGCATCAATAACCATCTACCCATTTTATCCATGAATATCTCTGTCATATAACTCCGGGGCCAAGAATCTATTTTTTCGATATGGCTCGAAATGTCACTAAGTTTTGAAACGAGCATCCTAAAAATAGAAATGCCTTGTATATATATATATATATATATATATATATATATATATATATATATATACTTACATTTGGGGTACCATCCTATGCAGCGATTCACTTTTCTTTTTGTGTAAGTAAAGAGTAATAAAAATTTATAATGTTATTTTGCGACACATTCTACCAAATTTTCATCAATTATTGTTTCTGATTTAGAATATTTTTAGTTAACCGAATCTTGCAGCTTCCTATACTGTAGATATTATTGATTAATACAAGGTTTGAGACATTGCTAGTAGTTCAGCACAGCAACAATCTATAGATATCCAATTTTTATAGGGCTCGTCATTATTTGTTTGAAAACTGGTCCCAAGATGATGTGTCACAAAAAATAATGTCATCAATTGGAAGAGGAAATTAATGCATGATTGCATTTAAACTGTTTATAGAATGATTAGAGATGATTTGTTGTAGTAGGAAATAGCAATCACGCCATCATTACACCAAAAGTGATAGCTGTTTGCCTTTGTAAAACAAATAATGATTGCGATTGCTGGACTTGGATTTTCTATCTGAAAATGTTATGATCATCTTTTGCAAAATAGTAGCGGGATTCATCGCTTAACAATATGCATTGTAGAACTACTTTGATATACCCCCCCCCCCAATCGGAAATTTGGTGACTTTTTTTTCCCTCACCAACCAATACTAGTTTTTGCAGCCATTTTTTACTCGTCAAGATGGATTCTCGCTAAATACAAATAATTAATACATAAAAAACTTTAAAATAAAAACTCAGAAAATGATACAAAATACAAGAAAATACTAAATTTGGCAACAGCAAAAACCTAAAAGCTGAAAAAACCTAAATTGGTAACACCAAAATAAGAAACAGCAACCCTAAAAAGTCCGTAGGGAATGCCAGATTTGGCGCGTAATTTTAGGGAGGGTATATGAAAGTTGTTCCTGCATTGTCACTCTGCTGATACTCTTGATGATAGGCTATGATATCACCGTAGATAACTTCAATCATGTTCTGCGATTAAAAACACCTAAGCCAAGTACATTGAAATGCGTGAAGAATCCAAAATTGATATAAAGGAAGATATAGCAAGTTGGATAATGAAAAAGGTTGACTTAAAGATAGTTTGAGCAGAAGCAAAATCATATGATCTGACATCACATTTGTGTGCCTTGTCTTTCCATGGCTTCTTTTACTTCCGTTGAGTGTCTTACATGTAGCTACAAAACTAAGCTTTTATTAATCCCAACTAAACTAAGCTTTTAATTGTTTCACTTGAAAGAATTTAAACTGAAAAAGTTTTTATTTAAGGAATATAATGACAAAATTTATTTCACAATAATGTAATTTTCAATGATGAGACAAAATGCTAGATAGAATTTAAGGGGAAATTCATATTATTATTCAATGATATTTTATTGACAATGTGCAAAACTTTTGCTAATAGAATATCTGCTGCTACTGAAATTGTAATATGGGTGTTAAAAAAGAGGGAAAAGATGTTCAATATCCATTGACGATTACCAAAATAATGCTAAATAAATATAAAATGTAATATATATATATATATATATATATATATATATATATATATATATATATATAGATAGATAGATAGATAGAGATAGATAAAAAAATCTTTCTAAAAGCAATATGTAGTGAAAGTTCTAAGAGTCTTATATAAGTTTTATAGGGTTTAGTTTTTCACAGTTTGAAAATTTCAATATAATTCATAAAAATAACTTCACATGCGGAATTATTGGAGTAAATGCATGCAAATTTCATATATACAGGAGACGAAATAATAGAAGTTAAATTTTTCCTTAACTGAATATTTTCTTTCCATTCGATATTCTATAAAACTGGCGAGTCTCTGTCTTTTATTGCTCAATCGAGCAACCCCTGCCAAATTTTCGATATATCTAAATCCGGGGATTTTCTTGACTATTACATAAGTTGGATATTTTCATTTCTGAAAAGTGCAACGGTCGGCAAGGAGATTTGATACCTTCTGTTGCAACTGTTCTTCCTAAGAACCATGAGTTTCTAACATTTTAGAAAAATATCGTAGAATAAAATAGAATAATCGCGGTGTATTATTTGCGCTTTCAATTACCTCATTAATAAGAGAATTTTGCTATTCATTTCTTAAGCTATATGATTTTTAGATAACATGCTATTTGAGTTCTCAATTTTTTAGATCACACACTCTTGCTGATAAAATTATATCTCTTCAGAATTTTTATATTATTAACATAACATAATTCAGAAAAATAATCATTTTTATTGAAAATCTACTATTTAAGTTTCAAAATATGTAAGAGTGTTTAATTAAGAATAGTTAATGTCATTTTAATTTTACCAGTGTTCAAACGAGAACTACATTTTAGAATTTTAGTTTATTCTTCTACTAAATGTGCAGTGTGTGTGTATTTTCTTTAGTTTATATATATATGTATATCTGTGATCTGTGTGTGTGTTTACGCATATGCATGGGGTATGTGTGTATGGTATGATATTAAGAGAATCATAAGCTAGAGCCCTCACTAGCGAAAATTCTTCTCCTTGATGCTACAGAGTGGTCTACAACAAATTGCTTCACAGAATATACACAGATTCTTCTTCGATTTGAAAGGGCTATAAAACGGTCTTCTGCGGGTGTTGTAACATGTGTTCTGGACAAAGAAACTTTGGCTTGATATTGATTCCATATACGGTGGACCACACTGAGAAACACATTAAGGGGCCAAGCAGCATCAGCCTGTAATATCCTCATTCTATCCATCCATCCGACCACCCTCAAGACCTTGAAGAATCAGGTAAAGGTTTCTCTTGGACGTTGAGCTATTATTGTCAACGAATCTGATAGCAAAAGTTGAAAATCAATAAAGTAGCACGCATAACTACGAAAGAATTAAGGAGTTAGAATACTTTTCTCTCACTCATATATATCTGTTCTTTTCTATCAAAGAAAGTAATAACTAGCATTTCTACATAAACTTACATAAGTTTGTTTTTATCATTTATATAAATTGTAAATTTTATTGTTGGTGTTATATTTTTATGGAGAGCTTCGAAAAATATGTTGTTTCTTAACTTTGGGAGGGCAGAGTATTTTATAGCGAAGTGTTAGATTTTAAGTATGCATTAAATAAACATGAATTTCCTTCAATAATTTTTAATTGTTATTTTATACTTTAATTTTTCACTTTATAATTATGGAAATTGAGCCATGTAACACACGGAAGGGCAATAATATTTTCATAATTGTACTAATATACATTATCAAATTGTAAATATTTTGTCTAAGCAATATCAAAATTGCACACCTAATTTTTTATGTTAATGAAATATTATATTTTATAACATGGAATTTTTATTTATATATATCCCAAGTTTGAAATTTACTAATATTAAATGTAAAGTGTATTTAAATTATAAAGAATTGTCGAAAATGGAAAGAAAATATATTGAAATGTTGAAATTATGAAAATGTATCCACGTTACTCATTTATTTTTTACAATAATATGTTATTACATTTGCAATTATTTGTTACTAATAAATCCTTTTTTATTTTAGTTTTTGGTAGAAAGAATAACTATACCTCAAAATAAAATCCAGTAAAAGATACAGCTTAGTAAAATATCAATTTGATTTAATTGAAGCCTAATAATCATTTTCATGAGGACAAATGGCTATTTACAAAAGTCTGAAATATTATTTTAGTTAATTTTTATTAATAAAAAATGAGTCCTTTATTTATTTTATAGCTATTATTCTATTTTTCTAATGCTTATTGATAGTTAAGTTTTGAAAAAAATTGATAAAGTTGAAATAAATGGATTCAAAACAATCGTTAAGAAATTAAATTTGCTTACTTAAAAATATCAATTAGATTTTATTAATACAATAAAAGTACACAATTTAAATAAAAAGATTATTTATTATTAAATACTTCTAATAAAATTACTGATGTAATAGAACATCAAAATCAAATGAAAGTTACTTCAAAAGAAATGTTTTCCATTAAACCCAAGAAACATTTTCTCGAGCCGTGAAAAATGCAGTAATTGGGACACCATTTGTCGCTTCAACGATAATTGTGTGGCATCAAAACCACAACCTAATCCTAAATAAGTATTTTGGAGAAAATTAACCCTGGAGCGAATTTTCCTGTTGTTTATTATTAAAGAAAAGCGCGATGCGGAAGTAATAAGAAAAAAAAAACTTTTATCTTTTTGGATTACGTTTGCCAACGCTTTTATCTTTCATAAAAAAGAAGAGAAAAGAAAAGAACTATTTTATTCCCTCAGGATTGGCTGTTGCCACGAATGTATTTGTTTTGTCACTTCGTCACTTCATCTACGAGTTGGTGTCATATGTTTTCTTTCTGGCGGTGAGTGGGGGAAAAACTCGGAAGTATTCATAAAGATGAGGAGAGAAATGTTTTATCGCTTAACAATTATTCCAACGTGTTGCCTTATTTTGTACTTAATAAAGGACCTATTCAAAGTTTTGTATAATTTTTCTCGTTGGCTCTGAATTAAATGCTTCCTTCATTATTAATTACGTAAATAATTCAGAAAATAAAATGAATAACGAAATATTATCAGTTTGAGAATTTTCTTACGGCAACTAATTTCTCTGAATTTTCTATTTCATTATAATATTTAAAAAAGAGGAAGAAGTTTACTGTTATTAACATCTATTATACTGTTTTTAATTTTATGCATCATATATATATATATATATATATATATATATAAGGATCAGGAATAAGCTTACATGGATGAAGTGGGGAGATATAACCGACCGCTTAAATTTTAAAAAATATTTTCAAAATATTTGCAATAAGTGGGTAGGAGGAAAAATCTTTGTATGTCTTTTTTTTTTCCTTTTAAGAGATCACTATTTCACCTACGAAGATTTTTCTGAGAATAGCTCCCTGTCTTTTAATTGCAAAATTTGGCATCTTATCATTGAGAGTCTTTAAGAAAATTATACTTATCTACAGCAATCTGAGTAACTTGTGTGTAACCTAAGTAAGTCCGTAATGCAGCATAAGTAACTCTAGAATCGAGAGTATCGTAAATACTCTCGATTCTAGAGAGTCACATGAAAACCATTACTTCAGACATTTCTATTTTGTACCTTCCTTAATTTTAGTGTTGTTGACCTCTGACTTTTAAATCCCCCGAGAGCTTCATTATTCATCCTTGTGAGCCGGAAAATTATAGATTTGACACTAATATATTATTCCTTTTTGATTTGTGTGTCACATTCTTATTTTTCAGAATCATTTGAGAGAATTGAAATGTCTAAATCATAATAGTTTAGCAATTTCTAAGAGGTGTTTAAACCTATTAGTTTCTGTCTCGGGCCAGTGGCATCACTATTTGACGACTTGATAGAAGTCTGTGATTTCTAATTTTGTAAAGATTTTTTTCTCACTTTTTCTAATCCCATGTAATGTAAGATTAAATTTAGCTGCATTTGAATGAACTTTTAAATGTTCACTTCCCCAATAGGAAATTAAAGTGATCACTGGTGTACCAAACTTAAGAACACTGTGATTTAAGTTTGAAACATATTAATCCTAACAGTTTAATGTAACAGAACATAATACGCAACGACTGGTGACCCATGGATGTTGCTCATTAAGAAAATTGTTTGAGACCTACTGGTGATGATCATGGCAGTGAACATGTTAATATCAATAATTTCTAATATTTCAGGTTTAGATCTCTAATATTACTAATGTCCTTAAGTATAAATTTTGACTAATATGATTACAATGTTTCCTTGTCTTTTATTACAGTAATTGCTTATATATTCTTTTCAACAAAGAAAGATTCTAAATGATACAATTTTCGAGTAATACTATAAGTGGAAACTGAGTTCTGCGGTAAATTGGAAGATTCATTACCGCAATATATATATATATATATATATATATATATATATATATATATATATA
>JAPDSC010094783.1:59110-74473 GCA_026290005.1 Latrodectus geometricus | reverse complement strand
TTGGTATATTTCTAATTATGTCATTTTATTTACTAGATATTTATGTTGAGTTATAGGAATGATTATGTTATTTCTGTGGAACCTCATCAAATCTTTGGGGAAAATCCAAATTAGATATAGATCTGTTACTGATTTTTCTACTTTATCAGCCGCTTCGTTTGTAAAAATATCCTTGTGGGTAGAATCCTCTGCTAAAGAACCAGGTGTTCTTAAGGAGAGGATAAAATGTTTCTGCTTGACACAACTCATTTTTTAAACGAAGAATAACTTTAGAAGATTTTATTGTAACATTTTTAGCTCTACAAAAACTGATTCACTATAAGTGAAAATGTAGCTCCTTACCATAAAAAATTAATTCTTCAATTATATTGCTAGAGCCTCTTCTGAAACAATTAATTTTGTATTATAATTAATCCAAAATCTGATGGCTTGTTATGAAGACTGGACAGCGAATACCTTGATGTTAGGGTATTTGAATGCATCAGCTGAAGTTATATGTATTGTCATAAGTTTTTCGGTGAAGAAGAATTCCACGCGTGTGCGAATAAAGGTTGTATCTGATAGTTTTCGAGAGATATGTACTGGAAATCAAAGTCTTTGATGTACATAGAGTTGAAAGAAGGAGATGGTTTCTGTGGTGATACCAATTGGATGAGATGATCAAGGGACATTTCGAGACTTAGACTTACTTTAATGCTATTTGAAAAGGATATGCGAGATTCACTATTTGCGGGGTGATTCATAGATTTAAATTTCTGAAATCCTATTTCCTACCTCCTACTTACACAGCTATAGCAATATGCTCTATATTCTAAATTGCAATTGCTGTAGTTAGCTTTATTTTGACAAAACTCACTACGGTTTCTTTCTCTGCTATTAACGAAGAAAAGGTCAGAATTACTTTTGTTACTGTTATCCTTAAATTTAAAACCTTTATTGCACTGCTGTGGTCTATTGGCGACAATTTCAATTTCATGATTTGCGTGATATATAATCTCTTTGACTGATTGAGGTAATTGCATTTCCAGAATAGTTATTATACTAAGACAAGTTGGATGGTTATATTTTTACTTACAAGGCCTTTTAACTTCAAGTACAGTTATAATATTTTAGGAAGTTATTTCTTCATCTGTATTATTAAGATTTATATAATATGGTATACTGTGAATTTGAATTTGGTTGTATTTCATTGTTAAGCTTGAACAAATATACATTGCGCTTTAGTTTATGCACTCTTTGCTTACAAGCATACTTCAGCACTGTGTCAAGTAAGGGATCTATATATCAATATATAAATTCTATATCAAATATATAAATTTGCTATTGATATGAATCACATCGAATGTAGTTACTTTTACTCCGAGATGCTGCACTGTTGTGTTTAAGCATTACAATAGCGTACATCGTTTTAAATTTTACCTTAATCTGCATTTAAAATTTAAATTACTTGGTAATTCATTTTTTTCTATTCATTTTAAATTTTTTAATTTGAGAAATGCTACCAATGTAAGAAATAACTAAGTTTGAAAATTTAAATCTCTTCTGGCAGTGGTTAGCTGTGGTCCCTTACATTGCGAATATACCTCAAACTACAAATTTCTCATTTGAAATTTTTTTAATTGAATCTCTATAGATAATTCTCATACTAAATATAATTCTCTCAATATTATTCAAAAACTTTTTTTCAAAATATGAAATAGAAGTTGTCCTGTGCTGTATGGTAATGACATTTCTAAGCATACATAAGGCATATAAAATATCAAATTTCCAGACCTAATTATTTCCAAAACGCTAAGTAAAATGTCCTGTTCTGGTCCCTATTTATTTCTATATGAATTATTTTAGATAATCTAGAAGTTTTTAGAAAATGTATTTAAAATTTTCTTAGAAATTAGGCAAATGAATTTCCAAAGTTTTCTCTGTGTCTAAAATTTATAGATTTCATACTATAAAACTGTTTTAGCTACCATTTTCTTTCATTTATGAAGACTAAAAGATTTTTATAGTTGTAATTTGATCATTCTGGATTTTAGAAAAATATAAGACGTTTTTAACTTATAACTAATAATCTTTATACAAATAAATCTTTCTTATAGTTAAAACTAATATTTTGATGAGAGGAAAAGTGTACCTCCGAAATACCATATGAACCATATAAACCGTATGAAGTTAAAAGATACAGGCATTTTTTCATTTGTTTAATTATTATTTTGGTTCATAGCGCTTTTTCAAGGAAACGTTAGGAAGATTTATCAAAAAAAGGCTCAGTTATTCTATAGATCACAAATATGATTTGATTTTTTTGAGTTTAAAATCTTCTGAAATCATGCAGCATCAATTTGAACAATGATATTTTTGAATAAATCTAAATTGGATTATCAATAAATATAGAAATAGAGCTGAAATTTATTAGCCATATGTTTCGAATTAATAAAGTTGTTTTCAATTGGCATTTATTTATATTTACATATTTTAAATACCTTAAAAACATGTAGATTTTGCATTTTTATTCATAAAGTATTCTTTGAAGAGACAATGCACCCAATAAATGATTTCATTTTTTCGAAAAATATGAAATAGTAATCTTGGTTTTAACTTTGTGTTTGGGCAATTATTCATAGAAAAAGATGCAAGATACGTTTTTAAATATTTTATTTCATATTTTGAAATACAGACGTCGTCTAACATCTTGACGTTAGGGCATCATACATTGAAATGAAATCCCATCACAGCATTACATTCAACTATTCTTAAACAAATCTTTAAAGATTGTTGAACTTTGAAAAAGATTGTGAAAGAGTCTAGACAAAAATATCCTTTCAAATGGATCAAGAATTATTAAAAAGTAAACACAAAATGTAGAGATTAAATGTATAAAATGCTGCAAATCATTGCAACCAAAATGAATTGTGATTACTTTTCAACACATAAATAAATAAATGATTTAAAAATTTTAATTGAATAATATCTGAGTCTATATTAATTCTGCATCAATTAATTTTGTTTCTAATTAGTTATGTGATTTAAATTTTTTTAAGAAATTTCCAATATGAATACAGTTTTTTTCTGATGCTATTTCTTTTTCTAAGTTATTAATGATTTCTGATGTAAATATTTCTATAATAATATAAAGCAAATATTTCCCGAGTTATTGAGTCTAATCGATAATAAATATATAGTCTTTGTATAATACATCGTTATTCTAGAATATAAATTATTGGTGGATTTAGAAAAATATACAACCATATCCTTGTAATTGAAATTGAAATTAACTTTAAAATACCTAATTATAGTCTCAAACGCAAGCGCTCATTCTCATTTTAACTTCAATGCTTGAAACTGCAATCAATATAATTTAATGTGTTCCCAAATATTTGCTCAACCCTTCAACAAAAGGGATTACAGAGCAGCGGCAATGCGATTGGCTGAATTTTGACATGAAATGGGACTGAGAGAATTTCTAGTATCACAAATTAATTTCATTATCTTTCGAAATTTCAAATATTTTTACCAATAACAAAAACTAATTAATTAAATGTACTTTTAAAGGAAAATATCTGTGTCTTTATTGTTCATTTATCATTTCTAATGATAGTTTCACATCTGTATAAATTTTTATTCAAGTACAAATTATGAATGATGAAATATAATCTGAAGTATATATAACTGGATATAGTTTGATGAAATTGATAAGCAATTTTATGTTCTCTGGTTAACATTGATACGTATAGATATTTGTTTAAATTATGTATAAAAAACAAATAATAATGCTGAGATCTAAATCACCGACAAAGCTTGTTAAATAAAACTTGCAGATGGTTTTTTTTTTTTTTATTATTATCAAATTTTATCAGTCTTTGTACCAAGACAAGCAGATGCGTCACATCAGCTTGCTGTGGTGGCCACAAAATCACCTTTGCATTGTCATCTATAAACAGAAAACAAACTGTCCTCTAGATAATATTCAATGCATACACAAAAAGATTGTGGGTTACACAGAGTAACAAAACAAAAAAAATAAAATAAAGAAAATTTATGTTAACTAGCCATGGCAGAATGTTAAATGCATTCCAGCTAGAAATATTGGAAATAAAGATAAATAAAATCAGTCTCAAAACACTCACACATTTTGCAAAAAGAATTATAAAAAATTAATTGCAAATGGTTCATGTTGTACATTAATCTATTGCATAGAAATAGCATCCACTGTTGTTATACAAATTGTTGTAGCTCACATAAATCCAAATAATAAATTTTAGATTATGTTAGTTTTATTACAAATGCAGCTGCTGCGTCGATTGTTTCAAACCTCCATAATTGGATCAGGAAGCCAGGTGATGTACATCACAATGTAAGAGAATGAAAACTTATGATTCACACAAAAAGAAGAATTTAACATTTAATTCTAACATAATAAAAAATAAAGAAATAATTTAAAATTATTTTATAGTATTTCTTTGTTTTGTTATTTATTCTTATTTAAAGTAACAGTTAAACTAAAAGCTAAGAGGAATAGGATAAAGAATTTTTTAATCCAGAATATCATGACAAAATTCTGTTTCTCTGACTGAGTAACAGAAGGTTCAATCTAATGAAAGAACTTGTGTTTGTTGAAAATATAAATTTCAATAGCGAAAATGGTATTTTGAATAGTAATTTTAATTTAATTATTAATCGAAAAATATTTTAAAAGAAATATGAAATTAATAGATTTTATTAATACCAAATAACTCAAATATTATTTGAACATTAAAAGAATGTATATTAAAAATAATTGCTATTACTTTAGTCAGTCAAACCACCATCTTTAAATACTATAAAAATATTGATGTCTTTTATGATATGTAAAGGTTTGGAAATAATTTAGGAATAAAAGTGGATGAATTTAAATTTAAGATATATTCTTTTAATTGTGGTTTAATAATGTTTTATAATTAATATTTTAACTAAGATTTAATTAATATAACACTTCAAAATTACTTTTATGATATGTTATCAAATGAAAATAAATGTCAAGCACTATTAACAAAACTTAACTTAATTGTTCTTAAATTTTTTTAATAGTGCTAAAAATATATGTAAATAAGATATTAATTTCATTTTATTTTAGGAAACAGAAAAAATAATTATTTCTTTTTCGTGATTAAATTGAATCAAAATAACAATATTTAACACAATTGTCATATGAAAATTTCACTTACACACAGGATAGTTCTAAATTTTTTATTTGTTTTAGGAAGTTAATGAATTGGCTTTTCTATTTTCAAAATATTTGAAAGAATAAAAATTATATAATTTTTCACAAAATATACATTTGTCACTATTTTATTTTCACGAGTTGTTTTCGATTAACAACAACTAATCTCATTCATAGTCCAAATACATTTCATGTTTTTATGAAAATATTTCAACTTATGTAATGATTGTTACATTCATACTCGAGAAATTTGATGGTTTTAACATTTAAATCACAGCCAACCCTGTCTAGGGGTCAGCGTGCCTGACTTCGGATAGGGTGGTCCTGGGTTCAAATCCCGGTTTGGGCATAGATATACTTTTTCTCACTCCCCTGTTTTTGTCCTTTCCTTGTAAGAGAGGAGTAGGAATGATTACCTACTTTATAAACAGGTGACCTATGGCATGTGTGAACTGAGAATGTCGGACTCCACACCAAATTATGGTTCAGTTGGAAAAGTGGAGCATCGTACCCAACATTTGCCAATCTAGCTGGCACTCGACAAAAAAAAACCTTTTAAATCTATAGTGAAGTAAAACCAATACTAAATATATGTATTTCATTTATCTAAGCAAACTGTCACAAAATTTGTATATTTTGATTTCTATCAAAATATTGTTTCCAGAGTTTTATAATTAAGAATTATGTTCAATGAACATTGAATTTGAATTAAATCAACTGACTTGATATATTTAGCAAATATAATTTTCTTTCTTTATTAGTTAGGCTTTGAATTTTTATACTATCTAAATATTAAATATCAATTCAAAAGCATGAATTTCTTGGAAAATAATTTATATATTTTAATGCTTTTATATAATATTAAGGGATTCAGAAATTGATTTTTGGTGAAAAAAAAGCGCCATTCACCACATTTCTGATCAACGAAGGGCTATTTGTCCTCGAGAAGATATTTATGAATGGCATCAAATGCATGGAAACGGAGGTTCTTAGGAGCGCCTTGTGGAAAACAAAATCTTAAACCTAATTTATTAGAAAACTACGTGATGCGAATACAAAACTTTATGATTTTTCAAAAAAATAAGATTCCTAGATCATATTTTGAAATTTTATTTTGACTCACTACTGCTATTTTATCCTTGCAAAATACTCATGAATAATAAAAATAAACCATTTTTAAAATGGTTTGATAAATTTAACGAGATGAATTATTGAGGTGTGCTATATTAAGAAAAAGTCATACGATAATTCATCAGTTACTTAAATTTAATGCATACTAACACCAATTTATTATTGTAAAATATTCAGGGAATAACATAGAAATATATGCATCGATGCATTTAATAAATTGATAAAATGAATAATTGAAATAAAATTTTCATCGTATATTAATATATTATTAGTTATTGCATAAAGTTTCTTGGTCTTTACTTGATTTATTATGAAGTAACTTATAACATTTCAACTAATAACTCAACTAATAACAATTAATTCATTAAAAGCTAATAACATTTCATTGTAGCAAAATATTCAGTGATTAAAAAAAGCAGTCATAAAAATAGGTTTCGTAAAACCAATGAAATGTTGCATAAAATGTTCTGTTAATGCCACTTATGTTTTGGCGTAGCCAAGGCAGCCCGTAAGGGACTGGTCGAATGAAATCAGTAAGAACGTCTTCCGTTTTTGAACAGAGCACCCTTATACGATCCTGGTAGTACAGTAGTACAGGTAGTATACGATCCTGGTAGTTTCAGTTTTTAAAAATGATACCATTTTCTTCTAAAATAACCTGGTAATTATTGCTGTAACGAAGTTTCATTGTTCATTTGTTAGTAAATAATTGAGCTCAGGAAATCAAAACCGAGCTTGCAGCCAAATGGACTTCAATTCAACAGTTCATAGGTTTGAATTCAGCTTGTGTCTTGGATGTTTGTGGAGATTTAGAATCTATTTTAAACCGTAGGTCCCCCACTAATTAACTCTAGTGTGCAAATAGTAACTGTTTAATAAAACAAAATGTTGTATTATAAAATTCGAAAAATTTCTTTCATCAAGTATATATATCCGTTAGAAAATAGGTATTATGACTTTTTAAATTAACATTAAACGAGAAGAAATTTCAATATTGTATTCAATCATTTTGGAATATTTACTAAAAGCTTTCAGATTCACTGCTTTTATGATTTTTTATTTTTCATTTATAAAAATAAGTGGGAAGTAAGCATTTATCCGGAAAATAATTCTGTATAAGTTAAAAGGAAATGACAAAATTATCATGATCATTTCAAAGTGAAAAATATTGAATGAATTTTTGTTAACTTTTGTAAATTTTCAGAAGGAAATAAACCAGCAACTATGTATTAAACTATTGTTATATTATATCAAATCTTTGTGGCAGAAATATATAATCCTCAATGTTTGATATACGAATAAATTTTGAATAGAAAATTTACATATTTAAAGTCAGCAAAGAATCTAATTATTTTTATACAATATCTACAACAATATATAAATTTATGATTATAAGTAAGAACTCTTTATCAGAAAATATATTTGAATGATTACATTTTGTTTACCAAAAGGAATGATCATATGATTGTACACAGATAATCTATAAATTCTTTTTCCAGTTATTTACAGAATATATAAATATATATATAATCGTACACATATAAACACACACATACATATATATGTATATATGTACAAATATAGATATACCACATTTATATGAGTGTGAAGAAATTAGAGAACTAGTAAAGAAGACACTAACGTAATAAAATTCATTATGAAATTCTTTTAAGTACTTTATAATCTATTTGAATACTTAGAATCTAATTAATAATAAAGTAACTTACAAAAGCATTTGCAGCTCCATGAAAGCTTTTGAAGAACGTTTTGTGTATAGTGAGCCATCTGTTCTCTGAACAATTGCGGGATGAAGTTTGATACAACTTTTCTCCTAACAATATTAATTTTCGAAGGATATTTTCTCTTTATAAAACAAGTGCTGGAGACTTTAATTCCCACACAAAAGAGTTCCAAGAGAAATGAGATTTTTTATTGAATGGAAAAATCACTTTTTAAATATTCAAAACTTTATCAAATCCGAACAAGCGTGCTTGATTTTCAAACAATTTTACTTCTAATTAACTGATTAAATCGTTATTTTTTTTCTTATGAAATGTATTCTTTTGAAGCTTCTTCAAAAGAGAATAATTCTTGGATCCATAAAAATTCCTTGGTTTGATGTTTTGAGAAGTTAATTTCTTCCCAATCTGTTTGTTGTGATCCATGTTTTGTGTAGTTAGCAATACTTTATTTGTAATCGATATATGTCCATTATAGATAAGGCATTGCTGCAATACCACGTAATTATCTCTTATCATCTAGTGTCATTCATTTTTCTTTTTAACATCTGTAGTTTTTTAACCACTGAAATCTTTTCTTTAAATTTCAATAAATGAATGTCATGGCTTGAAGAGAAGCATTAAATGTGTTTTTAATATACAGCACACAACATTCTTATAATTTAATTTAAGTTCCAGAAATTGTTTTAACTTCTACATCATTTTTTTCCTAGAAAGTATAATTTTCTTAAAAAATTTAAAAACAATAGGTGTTATGTAGGTTTTCAAGAAAGAACCAAGGAGTCTTACAGCTGTATTGAAAGCGTGTGTACTCATCGCAGCAATAGGTTTTGAAAAAATATGGCCATAAGTTAACAATTTTTAACCGTTAACCGGGCACAATATAAGAAGAAATTCAGGGTGAAACTAAACGATTTCAATGAACTGTCTTCTCTGTGAGTCATGCAGTGGATCCACAAATATCTTCCAATCCTCCAAACAACCAATCATTGTAATAAATCAACACAATTGCAGTTCTCACTATTCCCCGGACTTTGAACAGCCCAATCATGACATCACCCATGTAGAGTCAATGTGACCTGGTTGGTTAGGGCGTCATATCGGGTGATTGGATTCCAGCTTAACCAAAAATTCATTGCGTTCACTAAGGACGGCTGTGGCACTTCAAATCTGTCAAGGTTGCAATGTCTTTCAAGTGAAGCGATACCTTTGGGAGATTCACATCAAATATTGCGGATCTTCTTCTTGGTACCTGACTCTAAATTACAAAGGTTCTCACACGGTGCTTCTATCTAACTGGAAGAGCTGAACTCAATGCTAGGTATATGGATGTATGCTGTTGCAACAACACAATCTTATGTACTTTGTTTTATCCAACCATCATAAATGTGTGTGGGATATCGAACATACCTGCAGTCTTTCCAGCTCTAATGACGCTTCGTATACAACAATAGTTCAACCAATAATAAAACGTTCGTAGCTTATAAAATAATAATTATGATATTTGTTGCCAATATCAATTATAGTTCATTTTTGTTGCCAATATCAATTATGCTTATTTAATTTAAATTTTTTCTGCAAATTAATTATTGATATCGTGAGCTTGAAACTGAATACATTTATATTGATAGCAATATTCAGCTCAGGAATTTTGATGTTTCGCGAGTTTTCTCCTATCGTCATATTAGCCGCATAAACTGTTACAATTAATCCCTTATATATAATGTTGGACATCTTACACTTTTTTCTCCGTATTGAGTCTTCAAGGACGATAACAAGACATTTTGGGTTCCTAAGTTATTTTGTTGAACAAATCTGCTCTGTTTGAAGATGCGCCTAAAGTATTCTCTCTTATAAAACTTTAATCCAGATCTCCTTATAAAACTTTAATTCCTGTAATTATTCTTCAACACAAAATTCTACAGAAATTAAATTTATGTTAGCGCCATGGCAGCTTTTTATAGTATGCCATACTTCGTTGCATCACACTTTTAGCACTAAAACTATACATTTTTATAATTTATCTTTTATAAAATATACTCAAATAGTTTTCTAAAGTGTGATAATCGCAATGACCACAGATGAAATGAATAATGACAGAACTTCGTTCGAAAAATTACGTGATATAAGAATTCAGAATGAATACGCTTTCTGCCATTACTGGTTATTTTGAAACATCTGCAGTTGAAATGACAGATGTAAAAAAAAAAATGCAGGAGTGGGAAGTTCTCTAAGTAGGCGGCCTTTGAGCGATTTAACTAGTTTTGGCAAATTAGCTTAACCATTCTTTTCTTGTTTAGTTATAGAATAGATTGAAAGCTGCTTCGCAGAAATCGGAAACTCCAAAAGTAGACAGCGCCAGGCTGACTTGAAACATTTGCATTTAGTCTAAATAACATCATTTTATTCGAATGAATTATTTTATTTATTTACTTCATATCTGCAGATGAAGCTTTTTTTGCACCTTTTGTTACCGTGACTTCAGGGCGCTAAGTGCACATTCAAATAACAATTGAAAAATGTGGGGCTTTAAAAACCACTGCGGCTTATTTTAATAAAAAAGTTAAAAAGAAAAATCTAACTCAAAAAAAGAATAATTGAATTCAGAAAACTCCAAATATATTTAATTAAATTATTATGAATTGTATTAGGATTTGTATTATAGTTAATATTTTAACAAAAGAAAAAACTTTTGTTTTAAGTGAAAATGTTATTCCTGACAAGATACTTAATTCAATATATGTCATTTAAAATTGTTTTTTTATAGAATAAAATTTACAAGAATCTCATTCTTCATTTTTATTTTGAATCATTAAATTAAATCTCTTTAGGTTTTTCTTCATTTAACTTATTTTTTTAAAATGCCAGATAATTAAATATTAAATGTAGCAAATAAAATAAAGTTATTATGCAGTAGAAAAACTAAACATATTAGAGTAATGAATATTTCTAGTTTTTATAAAGTTTAAAAGAATAAAAAATATGTCTTATTTAAAAACATTGATAACAAATTTAACTGCATTTTCTTATAACACTCATTTTTTACACATTATCAGTAATTATATGCTTTATTTCCAAAAACAAATAGCAGAAAGAAAATAATTTATAATGAAAAGGGAGAATAATATATTCATTATAAAAAAGCTTCATTTTACATTTGCTGATGAAAGTTTTTTGAATAAAAAAAATCTGTAATAATTCTTATACTTTAAAAACATGTTAATATTTTTAAAACAATGTAAAAATATTAGAAAAGCTGAGCCTTCGCGTTGCAAGTATAGTAAATATTTTAAATTAATTAAATTTTTTTTTCGAGTAAAAAGAATTAATTTACTTAATTTTTTATGAAATAAAATTAAAATCTCCCTATACACTGCCTTTTTTCTAAGAAAACCTAAAATCAATGTAATTTGATTTTGAACTATACCATCCACATTGACAATATCTTTTCAAGTTCAGTGTCTTGAAGTACCTTCTGCGTTAAATTATTCCTTATCATCGTGAATCTTAATTAATAAATCTATCTGTAAAATTTCTTTGATATTTAAGGATAGTCACTTCAAAGAAAAAGGTTGAGCCACTTCTTTTTTTTTCCTTTGAGACTTTCCCCCTACGATATGCTTGTTTGAATTAATACTTGTTTATTTTATAATTTTTTCCTTCTTTCTTCATAATTTTTCTGACTATCAATGTTTATCCGACCGTTGTCTAAATCGTAATTTACAAAACTTCCTTTAACTTTCGATGAAAAAATTATTTCCCCTCCATTTAGAGCATCATAAATATCTGGGTAATCCAACATAACTATTTTTTATCATGAACAATAATGAATTGATTGATGACTTTTCCCAGTTTGTATTTTTATTTATCTTTTACTCATAACAAAGAGTACTTATTAGTTTTTCAAAATAGATATTTAAAGCGCTATTAATTTCTTATGTATGTTAGGGAAGAGTAATAAAAAATAGCTAAATGAGTTGGTGAATAGTATTTTATTGCTTCATCAATGAAGATATAAAAAGTCATGCATGAAAAATCGATGTATCTGTCAGTATTCATTTGACAAATTAATCGATTAACTGGCTTTGAGATCTAATGTTCGTGTGTTCAATTCCCACATAAAAAGTAAAGATTTGCAAGAGTTTGGAATTCAGAATTAATTTTAAACTTTAGATCTTGGGATAATTAGCCTTTGTTTGCAAAAAGTAGCAGTACGATTATAAGTAATTCATGAATTCATTAAATAATATTGCCTTTTTATACATACTTCTGAAGATATTTAGATGACTCTATATTTTATCTCTGATTAAATCCTAACATGACAACAAAACGTCCTGAGAAATAAATGTAAAAAAATATTCAGAAGTATTCACTGATCAAAAGCAAGAAATGTTATTAAAATCGTGGTTTAATAATGGCTTTAACTATACCATTGAAATTTCAAAAAGAGTACAGCAGAAAATAACTAGAATAAATTATAATTAAATATTCAAAAATCAAAAGTAAGAAGTGTTATTAAACTAGTAATTTAATTATTGTTTTAACTATACCATTGAAATTTTGAAAAGAGAGAGAGTATAGCAGAAAATTTTAACACCAACCAGCTTTGAATAGAAAATTTTACAAGAATTTTGAAATTATAAAATTAGCAAAACATATTTTCCATATAAATACAAACATTAGAAATTATCTAATAATTTATCACTTTTTATCAATTAATATTATTGCTGAATGTCTAATAAAAACAGTTATAAATTTCATGTTATATTAATACTTATTTTCTCAAAGATGTAACTGAATTCATATCGGGAAGTGATTTTGAAAGCTTATTAATTATTAAATAATAGTCAGTAGTGTCATTGCAATAAGTGATTAATAAATTACAGATTTTAATTTTTATTTTAAGAAAGAAATTTTATAATATGAATTTATTTGACAACATTTAAATATTATAAATTATACTAAGTACTAAGGAAATATAGTATAAAATTAAATATTATGTATTAAGAAATAAATGCATCATGATATAAAAGATTGCGATGAACTCTAATTGCATGAATTAATCATCTTGAAAAATAAATGAGCAATATATAATTATTTAATTAAATTAAAATTAAAGCGTTTTCTTTATCTTCAAGCATAATCTTTATCAATAGTTCAATATTCAGGAACTTAGTGAATTGGTGACTTAAGTTGTCTTGCCAAATATTAGAGCCTTTAAGTCCTAAAAAGAATATTTTATGTTTTGAATGTTAATCAAATGCTTGCGCAATATTAAGTAAAATATTAACTATATAATAAATTTACTTAGTAATTTCATTGTAAAAACCATAGAAAAATATTAACTGTGTAACTAAATATTTATATTGACTTAATATCATTGTAATAATCATAGTATAGTATTAACTATTATTTAAAAACTATGTTACTATGTCATTTGTAAATTTCATTCAGACTACATTTGAAAACATAAAAAAACATAAGATTATGTTTTTTGATTAATGCTCTATCAATATATTAAATCTTGATCATTTTTGATATAACATTATAAATATATAAGCCATAACAATTATTTTTGTCAATCATTCAGATGATATTGCGATTTAGGAAAAGAGCTGAAATACTTTTTTTGATCATAAAATTGAATTGAATTTAAAAAAAAATCAACAGTAGCTGTTATCTTTAATTATTTTAATAATTAAGAAGAAAATTTTCTTTATTGAAAAGCAAATGCTAAATAAGAAAAATCACAAACTTATCTACTTAATAACGATTCATGTTGTCTTATATAAATAATAATCCATGCTTAAAGGCATAAAATTTGTATACCTCTTTTGCCAGCTTAAATTTATCTTTTAAAATAGTAAATTATGATGATCTGCAAATAATTTCTCTGTTTATAAAATTTGAGATTTTTTCGTCTACCAAAAATTGTAAACTTATAATTTAACTCATAAAATTCACTTGTTATGAATACGTAAAAGTATTTATTCAAAAAGTTTGATTTGTTAATATATGTTATTAAGAGGAGGCGAGAAACAAAACACATTCTACGAAACGTTAGACATTTCTTTATTAAAATATTACCACTAAATCTAGCATGAATGATACAAAAACGATGTCTTGCATGTGTTTTCTTATTAATTCATAAAAGTAGATAACAGCTGTATCGATCCGACGTTTTATGGATCACCAACTCCTCGCTACTTCGAAATAGTTAGATCGAATTTTCTAGAGACTTATTATACGAAGACAACTATTAAAAGTCTTCTGGGAGAAATCGATTTCTCTCTTTTATGGCATTTCTTTGACATTTAATGCTTAAGCTAGCGAAACATATTACGAATTCATTTTTTTCACATAAAACATTGCGAGATAACTTTTGGCTTCGAACTCATAAGGAATTAAAAGCAATGTCAACCTTATTTTCTTTACGTTTACACTTTAAAAATATATCTCTAAATCAAAGGCTCAGAAACATGTGGAGTATTTTAATTTAAAAAGGAAATGTAGAGAATGACACAAGAATTCACTCGATATATTCATACAAAAAGAATACCAATAATATTCATGATTTCTTACGAAATTTTATATAGAAATGAAATTCATAAGAATTATTTAATTTATTATATAATCTCTTTTAAATTAACGTTTTTATTCATTAGACGTTTAGTAATGTCTAGAGAAAAGGGTTGATGAAATTGAATGGAAAATATATTAAAAATAATCTCAGCAATCAAATATTAATTTGTCTGAGATATTTTAATTCTCAGTTTAAAACTTATGTAAATAATTTAAGCAATAATTATGAATACACAAATACAAGAAAATATGTAAATAAATGCATTGCTAATTATTTTAATGCATTCACGTTAAAATTATTTCAGTAAATATAAGAACTTGGAATTCTTTGATGAAAAGATTTTTCTGGGAAGTAACGGCGCAAGTTATTTTCTTCATTTTTCTTGATATAAATAATATTTAAATGAAAAATCCTAAAATTTTTTATTTGTGAAGTGATTTCTAATTGTGTTGACTTTAATGTAATAGTTAAGTCCTGTGAGATAACTCTTATGTGCTGTTAGACTACTATTAATTTAAAATATTCATTATGATTCTTGTTTTAAATAGATTAAACAGAATCAAAATTTGGAAATAAATATTTTATTTAAGTTAACGATCGAAATCTTTATGTAATTTCACTCCTTTTTGTGAAACCATAATTAATATATTCAGACAAAGTATCAGTGGAGATTTTATTTATTTGTACATATATATATATATATATATATATAT